>KV011908.1:22496-41735 GCA_001598015.1 Dorcoceras hygrometricum
CCCAGCATGCCCAGGTTAACGCTATTACGAGGGAGCAGGCCGAGGAGACACCGAGCCGGGTGATTGGAGGTACATGTCTTGTCTTTGACTTTCCTGCTCGTGTGTTGTTTGACACCGGTGCATCGCATTCGTTTATTTCTGATTCGTTTGTTGTTGAGCATGGTCTGTGTACTGTTCCTCTGCATGATGCCGTTTTTGTTTCTACCCCTGGTGGTCTGAGCCTGTTCTCCCAGGAGGTTTTGTTGGATGGTGTGTTGCGGTTTGGTGAGCATGTCCTGTTAGCGAACTTGATCTGTTTGATGATTTGGGATTTCTATTGCATAGTTGGAATGGATGTGTTGTCCAACTATAGGGCCTCCGTGGACTGCTTCCATGGGATTGTGCGCTTTAGGCCTTTGTCTGGCGAGAAGTGGGACTTCTACGCCCAGGATTCGCGATTGAAGATTCCGTTGGTTTCCGCGATGGAGATGTTTAGCTTGTTGTCTCTGGGAAATGCTGGCTTTATGATCTACGCTTTGGATGCGTCTTCTTCTTCCAGTGTTCAGCTTAGTGGCGTTCCCGTGGTGCGACACTTCCCCGACGTGTTTCTGGAGGAGATTCCTGGTTTTCCTCCGAGACGAGAGATAGACTTCAGCATAGAGCTGGTGCATGGCACAGCTCCAATTTCGCGTTCTCCTTATCGTCTGGCGCCTGCGGAGTTGAGAGAACTTAAGGTGCAGTTATACGATTTGCTGGAGAATGGTTTTATTCGCCCTAGTATGTCACCGTTGGGAGCGCCCATATTGTTTGTGAAGAAGAAGGATGGCTCAATGCGGATGTGCATTGATTTTCGCCAGTTGAATAAAGCCACTGTTAAGAACAAGTACCCGTTGCCGAGAATTGATGATCTGTTTGATCAGTTGCAAGGTTATGTGGTGTATTCAAAGATTGATCTTCGTTCAAGGTACCATCAGCTCAGAGTGATGGAACAAGATGTCGTGAAGACTGCGTTTCGTACGAGGTACGGACATTTTGAGTTTTTGGTGATGCCGTTTGGGTTGACCAACGCGCCTGCAGTCTTTATGGATCTGATGAACCGGGTTTTTAGAGAGTTCATAGACCAGTTTGTAATTGTTTTTATTGATGACATCTTGGTTTACTCGAAGACTCCGAGGGAGCACAAGGAGCACTTGGAAATGGTTCTTCAGCGGTTGAGAGAGCAGCAGTTGTATGCGAAATATTCCAAGTGCGAGTTTTGGTTAGATCGCGTGGTATTTCTGGGTCATGTCATTTCAGCGGATGGCATTTCTGTGAATCCCAGTAAAGTGGATGCTGTTTTGAACTGGGAGCGACCGAGAAATGTGTCTGAGATTCGCAGTTTCTTAGGTCTGGCTGGCTATTATCGTCGCTTCATTGAGGGATTCCCAAGTATAGCAAAGTCGATGACGCAATTGACCCAGAAGGATAAGCGGTTTGTTTGGACTGAGCAGTGTGAGAATGCGTTTCAACTGCTTAAGGAAAAGTTGACTACTGCGCCTGTGTTGGCTCTGCCATCTGGTTCAGGTGGTTTCGTTGTTTGCTCTGACGCTTCGCTTAATGGATTGGGTTGTGTGTTGATGCAGAATGGTAGAGTCATTGCGTATGCCTCGCGGCAGTTGAAACCGCATGAGACTCGTTACCCAGTTCATGATTTGGAGTTAGCAGTGGTGGTCTTTGCGTTAAAGATCTGGCGTCACTACCTGTATGGCGAGAAATTTGTGGTGTACTCCGACCACAAAAGTTTGCAGTATCTGTTTTCGTAGCCTGACTTGAACATGAGACAGCGTCGGTGGATGGAGCTGCTTAAGGACTTTGATTGTGAGATTAAATACCAGCCTGGGAAGCCGAACGTAGTGGCTGATGCTCTGAGCAGGAAGGCTAGTGAGATGCTTGCGTCGTTATACATCTCCAAGTACCAAGAGCATCTTAACACTATGGGTTGGAGATTTTATCCGGATGAGGATTGTGTGATGTTTTCATCGTTCCAAGTGGAACCGAAGATTGTTTCCAGCATTTGAGAAGCTCAGAGGACCGATCCGTCTATCCACGAGTTGAAGATGAAAGTCAGAGCTGGCAAACTTGAGGACTATTCCGTCTCGTCCGATGGTTGTTTTCGTTTCTGGGGCAGGTTGGTTGTGCCCAATTTGGTTGATTTGAAGGAGGAGATCCTTCGTGAGGCGCATTGTAGCAGAAATAGTGTTCATCCTGGTGCACGAAAGATGTATCATGCGTTGAAGCCGCACTTTTGGTGGGCTGGCCTGAAGAGTGACGTTGCTGGTTTCGTTGCTCGTTTTTTGAATTGCCAGATGGTAAAGGCCGAAAGGATGAGACCTGGTGGTCTGTTGCAGAGTTTGGAAGTGTCCCAATGGAATTGGGAGCACATTGCTATGGATTTCGTGACGCATCTGCCTCGTACCAGCAAAGGAGGCGATGCTATTTGGGTGGTTGTGGACCGTTTGTCGAAGTCTGCACACTTCATTCCCTATGGTATGACCTTCTCGTTGAAGAATATGGCGAAGCTGTACGTTGATTTTGTTGTTAGACTGCATGGTGTGCCCGTTTCAATCGTTTCTGACCGAGATACGAGGTTTACTTCCCGTTTTTGGAAGAGTTTGCAAACAGCTTTGGGAACCAGATTGGCGATGAGCACCGCGTATCACCCCCAGACAGATGGCCAATCTGAGCGAACTATCCAGACGTTGGAGGATATGTTGCGTGCTGTTGTGTTTTCGGAGGTAGCTGGCAAGACGCGTTGTCTTTGGTCGAATTTTCGTATAATAACAGCTACCAAGTGACGATTGGCATGGCGCCTTTCGAGGCTTTGTATGGCAGAAAGTGCAGATCGCCAGTGTCTTGGGAAGAAGTAGGGGAGAAGCAGTTATCTGCCCCAGACTTTGTGCAGCAGATGAAAGATCACGTGGATCTTATTCGACAAAGGATGAAAGCTGCCCAGGATCGCCAAGCTAGTTATGCGAATAAGAGGCGCCGACCTCTTGATTTTCAGGTTGGTGATCGTGTATTTCTCAAGGTTTCTCCGTTTCTCAGTGTGATGCGCTTTGGACGCAAGGGAAAGTTAGCCCCTCGTTACGTTGGTCCGTATGAGATTTTTCAGAGGATTGGCCCTTTAGCGTATCGTCTGTTGTTTTCGTCCGAGTTGTCTTCCCTACATGACGTCTTTCATGTTTCCATGTTGAGGAAGTATGAGCCAGATCCGTCCCATGTGCTTGGAACTGACGAGGTAGAGCTAGATCAGTCGTTGAGTTATCAAGAATATCCTTTGCAGATCCTGGGCAGAAAAGAGAAACAGTTGAGGAATAAGACCATTCCGTTGGTAATGGTGCAGGGGAGCAAACATGGAAGGGAAGAAGCTACTTGGGAGCTGGAAGAAAAGATGCAGCGAGAGTGGCCGCATCTGTTTGAGTAGCTGTTGAGCTAAATTTCCAGTAGATTGTAGCTTTTGGTTGTATTTCTTCCCTAGTTGTTGTCAATTGTTTTCTCAGTTATCTTGAACTCTTGACCTGTGTTAGGCGAGTTCCTGTTTTGTATCTTGCTGCTGTGTTTGGTATTTGAATTGTTGTTTGATTTCGAGGAAGAAATCCTTTTTAGTGGGGGAGAAATGTGAGACCTGGAAATTTTATTAAAGATTAATTGTCGAATTAATCAGGTTTTAGTGATTTCTGGTGATTCAGATTTCATTTTGATTGTTTGGGTTGCATTTTCGGGTCGGGAATCACATTTGGAATAATTCTGGAAATTTTGATATTTTCGAAATTTTGGTGAAATCTGGTAGCAGATTTGATGACGTAAGCATCGCGTGTTAACGTTGTCTGGATGACATAAGCGTTGCTGGTTTGAGAGATCTGTTCGAAGTTTGTGAAATCTGGGTGCTTAGCGTTGTGGCGCGTTTTGCGTGATACGCCGTCGTTTCATGAGATCTGTTTTGCGCTAAGGTGTAGAGATCTGGTTCTAGCGTGTTTTGGTTAAGGATCGAAACGCTGTCGTTTTTGTGAGATCTAGACGCCCTATGTAGGAGAGATCTGGTTTAGCGCTTGCGTGAGGTCTGCTTGTGTGAGGTGAGATCTGTCCCGCGTGTTTTATGGTTAGTGCAACGCGACGCCTTTTAGTTTACGTGGTGCGACGCCGTTTTGAGCTAGCGTGAGAGATCTGGTCGCGTGGGATGAGATCTGTTGTTTGAGGCAACGTTAGCGTTTAACAATCTTGGTCCAGACTTCTCCGCTACATCGTCGTTTTGATTAGCGCTTGTTTGGGCGACCAGCTTTCAGTGTCCAGCGTTTAGCGCTAGCATTCAGATTTCACCTGTGCGATGTCGTTTTGGTTCCCGCGTTGTTTGTGTTCATATTTCACCGTGTTTTAGCGCATGCGTTGGTTTTTGTGGAATCTGTTGTGCATTTAGAGGTCTTGAAAGCTGTTTCTGTCGGTGGGCATTTTATCTAGACTTCTCGCATGTATATATTGGAAGCTTTGGTCTTCAATTATTGAGAAAAACAGAATCCATACATAGCAAATATTTCTTATATTCGTTCTCTGTTCCCAAACCCTCCATTACTGTTCACCTGAGCTTCTCCGGTAGATTCCCGTCGATTCCGGCCACCGTTTTTCACGTTCGAGGGAGCGTTGGATCCCTCTTGGAAAGCTCTATCATCTCATACCCATTTTGGAGGCTATAATTAGCTGGAGCAAAAGCACGAAGCTTCTGTGTGTGCGTGCTTCTCGTACGGGTGCAGGTAGCCTTTTGTTTAGTTGTTGAATCTTGCTCCTAGCCTTGTTTTAAGATTCCTAGTTAGTTGTTGGGGTAGGATTGAGGGCTGGATTGTGTATGAATTTCCTGCCGCAAACTTTAGTGGTTGGCCGTGCGTTTTATGGTGAAATGCCGTGAGTTTTGGGTTGATGATTCCCTGTATCTTGCGTATGTTTACAGGTTGGAGTCAGTATTCTCAGGCTTTGTATTTGGTAATTGTTGCTTAGTATTAAGGTACGGATTCGAGCTTGTTACAGCGTGAGGTTGGCATGAGTAAATGCAGTGATGGCTGTTTGTTGTTTACGTGTATGGCTGCCAGTGGCTACTGCCTGTTGTTATATGCATACACGCATTTTCATCACTTGCATTTCATATCTCAGTTGTATCGTATCTTGTACTTCGGCAGTTGTGCCTTGTTGTATTGCTGTTGTTTCTTACCAGGTAGCGAGGGCGAGCGGCGATACCGCACTCTCATCTCCCTGCTGGGATGTGTTAGCCCCTATGCGCCGAGTGGCTAACTACTACAGTTCATAGGTTGGGCAACAGCAGGTGGAGTGATTGATGCACCTGGTATTAGTGAGCGAGTAGGGGTTAGTGGGTAACTCCCACATGTCCTACACTCACAGTGGCCACCTATCTGTTGCAGATTTGATTGAGCTATGCCTTGAGTCCTTTGGCTCCCTTGTTGGTCGTAGCCTCCTGTTGTTATCCGGTGTCTCATGCATAGCATCTGCATTTTATTTATGCTATATCTTTGCTGTTTATTTTCTCTCCGTACTGGGGTTTGACCCCATTTCCCTCTGGGGCTTGGTTTGTTTGTTGCCTGTTGTGTTGTCCAGGTCATACAGCTGGTCGAGGAGGTAACCCAGCTGGCGGTGCCCCAGGAGGTGGTTGAGTGTCCCAGTAGCGTATAGCATATATGTATGTATCAGTCTAGTAGCCGGGGAGATGCCCTGTGCTTCGTTGTTGTATTTTGTGTGGAGTCTGATACGTTTATTTGTATTGATGCTGTACTTGCTTTTGTTGGTTTTGTAAACTGGGAACTTATTTTGAGTATCGTTTTATTTTAAATTATATGTTTTAAACCGTCGGGCCTAAAAGCGAAATTTTACCCACTTTTTGATAAGCTTCCGCATGTGTTTGGGTTTTTACTCGGTTGTGAGCACGAGGCCTGACACAAACACCTAAGACATTTCCTCCAGATAATTAAAGAAAATGGTCTTGTGTTGTCTCAAAAGAAAATGAAATTATTTCAAACCTCAATTCGCTTTCTAGGACATGATATCACAAAAGGACTTACTAAACCTATATATAGGGTTATCCAATTTGCAGAGAAGTTCCCTGATCACATCAAAGACAAAAATCAGCTTCAAAGATTTTTAGGATGTCTTAATTATATTGCAGAATTTTTCCCTAACCTACGCCAAATTTGTCAGCCTTTATATACACGACTGCAAAAGAATCCCCCTCCAGAAGTTTCCCGGTGAAACGCGTGCCATCATTTTCAGCATTTTTGTGGCCGACATCATCTTTTCAAATGTTTCCCTCTTCAAAAGACACGTGTATGCAATTATCAAAAGATGACAAAGATGACTGCTCAAAAGTAGAGTATCGTACAAGACAGCCTTCAAAAGCTTCACGTGAAAGTCAAGCGCATTATCAAAAGAATACAAACGGACAACTCAAAAGAAGAGGTATCGTGCAAGCCAGCTCAAAAGTGGTGTACAATGGAAGACAGCTGTGTTAGATTCCATTAGAAGCTTTCAAAATTTTTCATTATAAATACATTGTATGTTTCAAAGATAGGCAGAGCGAATTTAGAGCACTTCTATACTTCTGAGTTTGTATTCTGCTCATCTGCTACAACTTTCTACGATCTTCAAATTGTAAGATTTTAAAGGTTTTATAAGATTTCAATTCAAGTTTCTTCCACCTGTTTCGTTTTACTTTATTTTATTTTATGATCCTGCTACGTTTTGGTATCAGAGCCATAGACTTAATGAACTTAGAAACTCTACATCTTAGATCTATTCAGATTATCATAGATAACATCTCAACCTTATGTCTATGTGGTTGGAATTATATTGGTAAGCTGTGATTCCGTTGGTAAGCCTATGTCGGTGTTCCCGGTCTGCGTTCCTATATTACCTCACTGAAACATAAGTGTTAAGATTAATCTGTTTTAATCAAGATGGCCTTAAGACTACGAAATCTATTTTCATTAGGATCCACCTACAGATCCCAGAACATTGTTCAAAGTTGTGAAACTCATATGCCTATAGACTATTCAAACTGGACTATTCCTGAAGAACAAATCGAAAATATATATAAGATAGGATTCACATATTTCAAAACAGCTTTCTCTGTTAAAACCCATGAAGAAACTTTAATTATTCAAGAAGACGGTCAAAGTATTGCTCTCCTCAATAATACAACAATTCAAAAATATATTCAAAAGAATTGTAGATACTTACACTTTGGTTTAATCCAAATAGTTGTCAAGCCTTTAGTCCATATCGGAGTTGATACTCCAATTTACTTAGCTTTAAGAGATAAAAGACTTAAAATATATCAAACATCTCTTTTATCAATGATACAAACTAATATTTGTAATGGACCAATATACTTCAATTGTTCTCCTAATTTCTCTGTGGATTTTACAGATCCAATGATTTTAGATTCTTTAATACTAGATGTTCATATACAGGGAGATGAATTTCATCCCTGTAAGAACTTTGCAATAATTTACAGAGTCTACTTTAGACTTCTGTCTTCTCAACTAAACCCCAAATACAAGATTCTTTAATACTAGATGTTCATATACAGGGAGATGAATTTCATCCCTGTAAGAACTTTGCAATAATTTACAGAGTCTACTTTAGACTTCTGTCTTCTCAACTAAACCCCAAATACAACAGACTGCCTTCCTCTAAAGAAGAAACAGTTTTGTTACAGATAGATGCTGAAATACCTACGGTCTTTACCCCAAAAAGATTAAAATGGAAGGAAATAACAATTCCACAACAATTCATAATTACCACTCCTCAAATACCTCGGAATATAGAACGTAGAGATATTTCCCAAATAGTTGAATAAGAAGATGGTAAAATCACAATAAAATTTAATTCATCCATACAACCTGCTCCAGTTTTACGAAGATCCCAATCTCACCATTCATTCTCAACTTTTTCAAAAACTACATCCAAATATGATTTTGTAACCCCTATCCCGAAGCCTAGATCAGGACCCTCATCACCACAAAATTATTCACCTCCAACATCTCCTTCGATCTCCAGTATGGTCATGATGATCACATCTGGAAAAGAATTCAACCCAGATTTTGAATATTTAAATGAAGAAATGCAAGATATATTTCATAAAGACAAAAGAAATTGGTACGACAAACTCGATACAGAAATAAAAAATAAGATCAAAAAAGAATGGATTACTAAGATGAAAATAATTAAATCAAATATTCCTTTTTATGCATTCCTCACAATGTTTTTATCAACAGAAGGATTTAACAACTTCGAAGATAAATCTGTCATTCAGGTTAATACCAGCCTTCATAAAAAATGGACCCTTCGTAGCAATGAAATTGTTACTGCTGTACATCCACCTCTCCAAACCTTACAGTTGCATACCGTCAAAGGTGACATCATAGCTGATCCTTTTAAAAGAGGCCGCAATGACAAAGACCCTGTCAATACTGAAGACATTAATAAAATTTTCCAACAAAACAATTACTCTAATAAAATACTTAAAACAATAGCTACTCAAATTGATCACATATCAAACAATCTTACTCAACCAACAAAACAGTCAATATTTAATGATACAATAGCCAAACCTTTCTTCTAAACAAAAGTCATTCCTACTGAGAAAGAAAAACAGATAAGCTTCAATACTAATACTGATTTCCTTCTAAATAAAATCTCTACCAAATTATCGGAAATTGGTACATCAGGAAATAAGATTAATTGCGTAAAAACCAATAATGAACAAAATTATGAATCTAATTCTTCAAATAGTTCTGTATCTGATGGTCCCGGAAATAGGATCACTAAGCAAATAGGAGTTCAGAAGGGGGGGGGGGGTTGAATGAACTCCTTCGATTTTTCTATTTCAAAGTTCTTTTAAAATGTTTGGATCTCAGTTTTAGCAAACTTCTCAGCCAACAAAATATGTGCGGAAATAGGCCGATTGGTTTGTGAACAATGAACAATGCGCAACACAAAATAAATGCGTAAGTAAAAGATTGAGTCGAGAGTTTGTTTCTGGAAGTTCGGATATCAATATCCTACGTCTCCCCTTCTTCCTCCTCGGAAGGTAGCACTAAAAGACTTTGATGTGAGTAGCCTTTCTACAAACACCCGATCCCGTAACCCGCAGCTACGAGAACTCCTAGCGCTTTACAATACTTCACGCAGACTTCGCTGCTGGTTTTTACAATGCTTTGAACGTTTTACGAACTTCTTTGAATAGACAGTTCGTTTACAGACTCTATGAAATATATCAATGAGAACACGAATCAAGAGACTGTAAATATCTTCTGGTATCCAAAATGAATAACCAGAAGATTGACTCGAATGTTTTTCTAATGAAGATCAAAACGATAAGTTCTTCGAGTCTTGAGCTTTTTGAATATCAACGAAGTGAAAGCTCTGTATATATTTTGGCAGCGTTACAGCAATAGATAATTAGCGAAGTGAACCAGCTGGTACATGAGTTGAGAAGCTTGCTAGAGAATTAGATCGAAGAAGAAGATGCGCAAAGTACTGTTGACGAATCTGTTAGTAGTCGCAATTATAAGTACTGTTGATGAATCTATCAACAGTCGCTATTCAAGAAACAAGAAGAAGAAGAATCGCAAGCTGGAGCTGGAACGATGAAGAAATCAGCTGGAGCGCTAAAGTGTAGATGACATCAGCAGTGACGTCATCATTCAGCAGGAAGCTACAGAGGAATAGAATCAGCAGAGAGCTTCTTCCAGCAGATGATATTTGGAGTGGGCGATTGCAAAACGATGTCGCGTAAATAAGTTGGAACGACAGCGTTTTGCATTCGCAATAAGGATCAGCAGATGAAGCGAAGCGCAAAAGATGAAGCGACGTCGTGTTGGAGAATCAGCAGGTAGCTTGCATTTCCAGACGCAAAAGAGAAGCGACGTTGTATAGGAGGAAATCCAGTCGCAAGCTACAGTGCAACCAGCAGATGCTATTTGGAGATAGCGATAGAAAAACGATGTCGTTTACATAAGTTGATACGACAGCGTTTTGCTCTCGCGCTAATGATTCAGCAGGAAGACTTTGCATTGATGTATAACCAGTCGCAAGATGAAGTATCAAACGCAAGCAACAGCAGCATCCAGTCGAAGAGCTTATATGAATCAGATGATGCTAATCAATCAGTCGCAAGCTTTGCATCCAGTCGACATGGATTCCCAGACGCAAGAAAGAAGAAGTAGCAAATCGCAGCAGTTGAAGAATGATCAGCAGCGAAGCAGTTGACAACTTACGAAGAAATCAAAGATGGATGTCAACTGCTGAGCTCATTTCAAATGGCGAAAGCGACAAGAAGCCTGCAAAAGAAAAGGACACAAGTACTGTTCCCCTGTCGGTACTTTACAGAGGAGCGTTGCACTGAAATGGAAAGAAGACAAGATAGCCATATGAAGCGCTGAACAGTTTTGGAAGCTATCCAACGGGAAGAAATTCTACAGAGGCTATATATTAGAGGCAACGCAAATTGAAGAAGTGTTCGTGAATTAGAGATGTTGGTCACTGTGAAGCTATCGCAGAGAATTAGTCAATTGCACAGTGCACCAGCTGAGGGAAAAATGAAGAGATAGACGAAGCAATCGACCGCCATTAGAGAGGAGCTTTTCACGAGAGTCGATTGCTGAGTCTAGATTAGCTTGTTAGAGCTTGTCCCTCATGTGTGAGAAAAACAGAGAGTTTGAGAGCTACATTGTATCAATCTCACACACCCGAAGACATTAATAAAATTTTCCAACAAAACAATTACTCTAATAAAATACTTAAAACAATAGCTACTCAAATTGATCACATATCAAACAATCTTACTCAACCAACAAAACAGTCAATATTTAATGATACAATAGCCAAACCTTTCTTCTAAACAAAAGTCATTCCTACTGAGAAAGAAAAACAGATAAGCTTCAATACTAATACTGATTTCCTTCTAAATAAAATCTCTACCAAATTATCGGAAATTGGTACATCAGGAAATAAGATTAATTGCGTAGAAACCAATAATGAACAAAATTATGAAACTAATTCTTCAAATAGTTCTGTATCTAATTCAGAATCCGAAGATGAAATCAACCAAATAGAAAATCCTTTTACGGATGAAGATGATAAAATTAATAAAATTTATAATAGACGAAGAAGATTCAGCAATAATAATTATACAAACTCACGTAATTATTATCGACGGCCTACGCCTGTTGATATTGGTTACGAAGAAAGAAATCAATTCAAAAGCACAAAATACGATGGACAATCAATAGTTGAATGGAACATTGATGGAAAATCTGAATACGAAATTCTCAATACTTTATAAGAAATGGGCATGGCCCGTGCAGCCTATAAAATTAAAGGTCAAAATGAAGAAATAGCCACGACCTTGATTATTCAAGGCTTCACTGGACAATTAAGAAATTGGTGGGATAATGCTTTATCCCTCGACTAAAAAATGAACATATTAAATCATACAATTCACACAGAAGATGAAAACGGAAATATCACTGAACAGAATGATTCATGTGAATTTTTAATAGTAACTATATCAATGTATTTTATAGGAAATCCAAACGAAGAATTTAATTCTTCTAAGATTATCCTAACAAACTTAAAATGTCCATCCTTGACTGATTATCGTTGGTATAAGGATGTTTTTCTTACTCATGTTCTTCGCCGGGATGATTGTAACATGTCATTTTGGAAGGAACGATTCATAATAGGACTACCCCGACTTTTTGCCGATCGAATAATACAAAAATTAAAAACCACAATTGCTGCTGAAGATATTCCTTTTGAGGACATGACTTTTGGCCAATTATTCGCCTTTATTAAAAAAGAAGTATTATCTTTATGTTCCGAACTCAAACTTCAAGCCAAATATAGATCTGATCGTACTACAACTCGTAAAGAGTTATGAAGTTCTGTTCAATGTTTGGATTAATGAACATTGATCCCCCCTCTATCCGAAGAAAAAAGAAACAAAAATCTTTTCAATCCTATGATCAAACATCAAAATTTCGTACTCCAAGATTCCGTAAATATAAACGAACTACTCCTACAACCAATACTTTCAAATGTTGGAATTGTAACCAACCTGGACACTCCTCAAATAACTGTCCTAAAAAGCCAAAGAAAAATCATAAAAAACACCTAAACAAAAAATTAATGAATTAGTAGATGATATTCCTACTGATGAAAGTACTTCTACCAAAGACACACTGAACCTGAAAATGATCAACCCTCAAAAGGCATCTGCCACTTATGTGTTATTTCAAAAGATAAAAGGGAAGCAATTCTTGATTTAGTTCACCAAATCCCAGATCAAGAAACACAAAAACAATACCTTAATAAATTAAAAGACCTAGTAATAGATGAATCTACGTCAAAACGTGACCCTGTTAAAGAACACTTCAGCTTAAGTACTCTGTTTGATAAATATCCTCAACAGAGTATCCTTAAACAAATAACTACAAAAGACTTACAATCAGAAATCAATATGCTTAAAAAGCAAGTCAATCAACTTCAAAAAGATCTTTTCTCCTTACAAGAAAAAGAACTCGAATTGGAAACAAAATTACTACTCATTACTTCAAAACAAACTATACCAGAAGATATGGATGAAATCAATCTCAATCCTCTTAATCACGCATAAACAAGTAATTTCATTAACTTTATACAAAAAATTGAATTTCAAAAATGGTATGTTAACATAGATCTGGTTATAAATGATTTCAAAATTACTCTAATTGCCCTTGTTGACTTTGGGGCAGATCATAATGTTCTACGCGAAGGCGTAATACCATCAAAATATTATGAAAAAACAACCGAAAAACTATATATCGCTAATTCAAAACCTCTTGACATAAGATACAAATTATCAAATGCTCACATCTGTAATAATCGTTACTGTTTCAAAAATGTGTTCACACTTGTCAGTGACATATCACAAGATATGATTCTCGTTACTCCTTTCCTAACACAAATTTACCCTTTCCAAGTAAATGATAAGGGTGTGTATACCAAAATCCATGGTCGATTGATCCTATTTCCTTTCATTACACATGTTAAGCAAAAAGAAATATTATTATTACAAAATTCCTCAACATTTAAACAAATAAATATTATTCATCACAAAAAACAACATATTAATTCCTTAAAGGAAGAACTCCCATACCTACATATTGAAGAACAATTGGTCAATCCTCATATTAAAAACAAAATAACTGAATTAGAACATTCTATAACAAATCAAATATGCAGTGAGCTTCCAAACGCCTTCTGGGATAGCAAAAGTCATATTGTAACTCTCCCGTACGAAAAAGATTTCAATGAAAAAAATATCCCTACAAAAGCCCGACCGATCCAAATGAACCAAGAATTTATACACCACTGCCAGAAAGAAATTCAAGATCTCCTATCTAAAAACCTGATTAGGCCTTCCAAATAACCTTGGAGTTGTTCTGCCTTTTACGTTGTAAAACAAGCAGAATTAGAACGTGGAGTACCACGTTTGGTCATTAATTACAAACCTTTAAATAAGGTTCTTCAATGGATAAGGTATCCCATTCCAAATAAAAGAGACTTAATTAATAGACTACATTCAGCTAAAATATTCTCCAAATTTGATCTCAAATCTGGTTTCTGGCAAATACAAATTGCTGAAATTGATCGTTACAAAACGGCTTTCACAGTTCCTTTTGATCATTACGAATGGAACGTAATGCCTTTTGGTCTCAAAAATGATCCTTCTGAATTCCAAAGGATCATGAATAACATTTTTAATCCTTATAGTTCTTTCAGTATCGTCTACATAGACGACATTCTCTTATTTTTTGAAACTTTAGATCAACATTTCAAACACCTAAGACATTTCGTCCAGATAATTAAACAAAATGTCTCAAAAGAAAATGAAATTATTTCAAACCTCAATTCGCTTTCTAGGACATGATATCACAAAAGAACTTATTAAACCTATACATAGGGTTATCCAATTTGCAGAGAAGTTCCCTGATCACATCAAAGACAAAAATCAGCTTCAAAGATTTTTAGGATGTCTTAATTATATTGAAGAATTTTTCCCTAACCTACGCCAAATTTGTCAGCCTTTATATACACGACTGCAAAAGAATCCCCCTCCATGGACTGATATCCACACAAGTATAGTTCAAAATATAAAATCCAAAGTTCAAACACTACCATGTTTAGGCATACCCAATCCCGTAGCCTTTTTGATAGTTGAAACCGATGCCTCTGACTTAGGTTACGGAGGTATACTCAAACAACGATTAGAATCCCAACAACAATTATTTAGATTTCATTCAGGTCTTTGGCTCGGACCACAAAAAAATTATTCAACTATCAAAAAAGAGATTTTATCTATAGTTCTTTATATTTCAAAATTTCAGGATGATCTTTTCAACAAAAGCTTTCTTTTACGCGTTGATTGAAAATTTGCAAAGGAATTCATTTTCAAAGATGTTCAAAATCTAGTTTCCAAACAAATTTTTGCCCGCTGGCAAGCCATACTTTCTGTTTTTTATTTTGAGATTGAATTTATCAAAGGAGAAGATAATTCTCTACCAGACTTCCTAACCAGATAATTTTTACAAGGAAAACAAACTTTTCTTGTAGATGGATCCTCCAAAGCAGAAAATTCAAACCTCAAAAGATTATGAACTACAACCAGCTCCTACTACAAAAGAATTGATTCAACTTTGTTCCCCTCAAACACCTACCAAAACTCCTTCTCAAAGACCTACTGGTCAATTTCCCCCTCTCACTTCAAATTACAATCGTTACAGCCCTCTTCAAAATATTCCAGAACTACCTTACAAATCTGTCCTAGCTTCTTCTTCAAAACAAATTCAACCATCCCCTCTTTTACCTCAAGAAAATGATGACCATAAGTATGTTTCAAAGCCTTGGCCCAACAATCTTGGGTTTGCTCCTTTCATGGAAATTCCTCAACATGTCAAAAAACAAGATTACATTCGCAAACGTTTTAGTCCCAATCAATATTGGGAGTCACCAGACCCAATCAAATTTCAAAAATTTTATGAACTTATCCTCGTAGACACAGATTCTATTGAAATAGTTCATAAACGTGATTCAAAAGGCGACATCTCTTATTCCAAATGTATTATCAAACAGGTTATCACCTCTTCCCAGTGGGATGAGACTCATACACAGCCCATCAATAATTTCATACTTCGCAATTTTTCTGTCATTTTCCAACCTGCAACCTTCAATTATATTGATTACAAACATGCCTGGTTCAGAACTTTTTATTTCCGTCCTTATTCTCATTCATGGTTCTTCACCTTTCATAATGGTTGTGATTCAAACTTTCCTACTTGGTTCTATGAGTGGTGGAAACTCATGGGATCCGACTCCTCAATACTTCCAAAGGATGTCAAAAAAGGCTTGGAGATTTTTTCTGAACACTCCTGCCTCCCTACAATTCAAAAGCCTTTAAAATTTCATGCTGAATTCAAAGTTCCTTGGATCTTTGCTTGGGATTTAGATTTTCAAAAACTATATCCAGATCCAGTACCTTTTTCATTGGTGAGAATTCATAAAATCAAATGGTGGGGAAAATATGATACCCGCCTGTGTAATGAACAGGTAGTTCGTCATTTCCTATCCACTGGTGAAAAGCCCAAATTTTCTTCTGATGACCGCAAACAAAAAAAGCCTATTCAAACCAACCCCCAAACATCTCAACCACCCAAAACTGCTGATCACTCTCAAAAAACCTTTTGGGAACAATTCAAAAATGACCCAGAATTTCAAAATCGTCTTTTTGAATTTATGTCCCAATGTTCTTCAAAATCAGCCAAATCAGAAGAATCGGTCTCTTCCGATCCATACGGAGGACCGGCTTCGCAAGATCCTTTTGATTTCTAAAATCAAAGGAAGTTTCTTTCAAAAAAAAAATTAATTATTTCCTTTGGCCAGAAGTTTCTCGGTGAAACGCGTGCCATCATTTTCAGCATTTTTGTGGCCGATGTCATCTTTTCAAATGTTTCCCTCTTCAAAAGACACGTGTGTGCAATTATCAAAAGATGACAAAGATGACTGCTCAAAAGTAGAGTATCGTACAAGACAGCCTTCAAAAGCTTCACGTGAAAGTCATCAAAATAATACAAACGGACAACTCAAAAGAAGAGGTATCGTGCAAGCCAGCTCAAAAGTGGTGTATAATGGAAGACAGCTGTGTTAGATTCCATTAGAAGCTTTCAAAATTTTTCATTATAAATACATTGTATGTTTCAAAGATAGGCAGAGCGAATTTAGAGCACTTATATACTTCTGAGTTTGTATTATGCTCATCTGCTACAACTTTCTGTGATCAAACATCAAAATTTCGTACTCCAAGATTCCGTAAATATAAACGAACTACTCCTACAACCAATACTTTCAAATGTTGGAATTGTAACCAACCTGGACACTCCTCAAATAACTGTCCTAAAAAGCCAAAGAAAAATCATAAAAAAACTCCTAAACAAAAAATTAATGAATTAGTAGATGATATTCCTACTGATGAAAGTACTTCTACCAAAGATGACACTGAACCTGAAAATGATCAACCTTCATAAGGCATCTGCCACTTATGTGTTATTTCAAAAGATAAAAGGGAAGCAATTCTTGATTTAGTTCACCAAATCCCAGATCAAAAACTCAAAAACAATACCCTAATAAATTAAAAGACCTAATAATAGATGAATCTACGTCAAAACGTGACCCTGTTAAAGAACACTTCAGCTTAAGTACTCTGTTTGATAAATATCCTCAACAGAGTATCCTTAAACACATAACTACAAAAGACTTGCAATCAGAAATCAATATGCTTAAAAAGCAAGTCAATCAACTTCAAAAATATCTTTTCTCCTTACAAGAAAAAGATCTCGAATTGGAAAAAAAATTACTACACATTACTTCAAAACAAACTATACCAGAAGATATGGATGAAATCAATCTCAATCCTCTTAATCACGCATCAACAAGTAATTTCATTAACTCTATACAAAAAATTGAATTTCAAAAATGGAATGTTAACATAGATCTGGTTATAAATGATTTCAAAATTACTCTAATTGCCATTGTTGACTCTGGGGCAGATCATAATGTTCTACGCGAAGGCGTAATACCATCAAAATATTATGAAAAAACAACCGAAAAACTATATACCGCTAATTCAAAACCTCTTGACATAAGATAAAAATTATCAAATGCTCACATCTGTAATAATGGTTACTGTTTCAAAAATATGTTCACACTTGTCCGTGACATATCACAGGATATGATTCTCGGCACTCCTTTCCTAACACAAATTTACCCTTTCCAAGTAAATGACAAGGGTGTGTATACCAAAATCCATGGTCGAGTGATGGAATTTTGTAATAATAATATTTCTTTTTGCTTAACAGGTGTAATGAAAGGAAATAGGATCAGTCGACCATGGATTTTGGTATACACACCCTTATCATTTACATGGAAAGGGTAAATTTGTGTTAGGAAAGGAGTGCCGAGAATCATATCCTGTGATATGTCACGGACAAGTGTGAACATATTTTTGAAACAGTAACCATTATTACAGATGTGAGCATTTGATAATTTGTATCTTATGTCAAGAGGTTTTGAATTAGCAGTATATAGACGTTCTGTTGTTTTCTCATAATATTTTGAGGGTATTACGCCTTCGCGCAATACATTATGATCTTCCCCAGAGTCAATAAGGGCAATAAGAGTAATCTGGAAATCATTTATAACTAAATTTATGTTGACATACCATTTTTGGAATTCAATTTTTTTGTATAGTGTTGATGAAATTTCTTGATGATGCCTGATTAAGAGGATCGATATTGATTTCATCAATATCTTATGGTATCTTTTGTTTTGTATTAATGAGTAATAATTTTGTTTCTAATTCTAAATCTTTTTCTCTTAATGAAAAAAGATCTTTTTGAAGTTGATTGACTTGTTTTTTGAGCATATTGATTTCTGATTGCAAATCTTTTGTAGTTACTTGTTTGAGGATACTCTGCTGAGGATATTTATCAAATAGAGTGCTTAAACTGAAATGTTCTTTTACATGGTCAAGTTTTGAATGAGATTCATCTATTATTAGGTCTTTTAACTTATTAAGGTATTGTTTTTGAGTTTCTTGATCTGGAATTTGCTGAACTAAATCAAGTATTGCTTCTCTTTTATCTTTTGAAATAACACATAAATGGCAAATGCCGTTTGAAGTTTGTTCATTTTCAGATTCAGCCTCATCTTTTGTAGAGATACTTGTATCACTAGGAATATCATCGATTAATTCATTAATTTTTTGCTTATTAGATTTTTTGCGAGTTTTCTTTGGTTTTTTAGTACAATTATATAGCGATAGCAAAACGATGTCGTTTACATTAGTTGATACGACAGCGTTTTGCTCTCGCGCTAAAGATTCAGTAGGAAGACTTTGCGTTGATAACCAGTCGCAAGATCCAGTCGCGAGCTACAGTGGATCCAGTCGCAAGCATCATTACTATTGTATATTCAGTCGACAAGGTATCCAGACGCAAGAAGATAAATCTATTGCTGCTGAAGAAGATTCAGGCGAAGCAATTGATAAACCAGCTGGACAACCAGACGCAAGCACAGCTCATCCAGTCGAGAGTTTCTAAACCAGCTGTTGCTATGCAAGATGATGAATTCAGTCGTAGTGATAAACCAGCAGCGAAGCAGTTGACAATTTACGAAGAGTACGAAGAGTTATCAAAGCTGGATGTCAACTGCTGAGCTCAATTCAAATGGCGAAAACGACAAGAAGCCTGCAAAAGAAAAGGACGCAAGTACTATTCCTTGTCGGTACTTTACAAGACACATTTGAACGGGAAGAATGTTGTGTCCAACGGGATTAATTTCTACAAAAGCTTTATATACAGAGTCAGCGCCATTGAAAAACGTTGACGAATAGAGAGGTTGTGAAAACCAGAGAGTTGTTGTTGCACAGAAAAGAAAATCAATAGAAGACAACAACAGAGGGAAAATGAATCTGAAGTGAAGCTGTCAACTACCATTCGAGAGAGAGCTTAATTGCAGTTGACAGTGGAGCTAGAATTAGCTAATTAGAGCATTTCCCTAGTGTGTGAGAAACAGAGAGTTGAGAGCTTCATTGTAACAATCTCACACACAGAGATTCATTCACAT
>KV011908.1:42469-55123 GCA_001598015.1 Dorcoceras hygrometricum
TGTTTTGAGGAACTTATTTTATGAAGGCCAGATCTGTTTATATTTAGAACCGTTTTTTTGCTTGATGAACTGTCGGGATGCGCGAGTCTCGGGCAGATGCCAAGCTTCTATTTTCGTTGTGCTGTAAGATCACTTGGAGCGAGGCTCAGTGAAAAGAACATGGGGCGAGATAGAAGAAGGAAAAATCTGAGCTGTTCTCTGTTTACTGGTTCTTCATATTTAAGCAACTCAGTAGCACTTGTTCATTTGAAATATTTTATGCTCTGATGAGTTTTTAAATTGTTCTGTTTTGAGGATTTCCAACTGATGCAAAATTTTGAGTTTAAAATGATTTGAGCTCATGTTATAAAATATAGGGAGAGTGGCGTCACTATCTTTTATAATTTTGAGTTATGCATCAGCTTCGCTTTTGAAAATCATATAGCTTTTGCATACGGTGCTTCCCAAAAGCTGATTTTGTTTTTCAAATTAAAACTCCATCTGTTACGTTGTTTTTGTTGTAACAGTGTAGGGAGAGTTTTATTTTTAAATAGAGGGAAGACCAGCAGTTCACTCTCTTTTTGATTCCCACAAAAAGGGAGAGAATTGTTAGAACATGCATCGTTTATTTAAGGTTTTGTGTAAATCAAAAAGGGAGAGATTGATGGATCTGTTTTGACAGATCCTGATTAAGTTTTGAATTACACAAAACCTGTTATTGTGTTTCTAACAATTCCACTTAAGTGTACAGATTCTAGCTATCGAAGAAGATGATGAACAGTCGAAGAATCTGTCCAGCCGATGGTTCACAATATAAAGATTCAGCAGTTGGTTTGGTGTTCATGGAATCGGCAGCTGGATTGGCAATGGAGACGTCCAAAGTTGAATCAGCTGTTCGTAATCAGGCAAAGGCCAAGTTGAACCAGCTGGAACGATGACAACCAGCTGCAAGCGCTAAAGAGTAAAGATGAACCAGCTGGTACAGGAATTGAGAAGCGCGCTGGAGAAATAGATCGAAGAAGAAGATTCCAGTCGCGATTGATATTACTGTTGACGAATCTGTTAGCAGTCGCGATTATAAGTACTGTTGATGAATATATTGACAGTCGCTATTCAAGAAGCTAAGAAGAATAGCAAGCTGGAGCTGGAGCGATAAAGATCAGCTGGAGAGCTAAGCGTAGATGATATCAGCAGTGACGTCATCATTCAGCAGGAAGCTACAGTAATCAGCAGGATGCTATCAGCAGATGAGAAGAGAAGTGAAAAAGATGAAGCGACGTCGTGTTGAATAATCAGCAGATGGTTTAGCGTTGATAAAGTCATAGGTGACATCATCATAATCAGCAGATGGTTTGAGTCCAGTAGGTAGCTTGTACATCCAGACGCAAGAGAGAAGCGACGTCGTAGAAGAGAAAATCCAGTCGCAAGCTACTGTTCACCAGCAGATGATATTTGGAGATAGCGATAGAAAAACGATGTCGTTTACATTAGTTGATACGACAGCGTTTTGCTCTCGCGCTAAAGATTCAGCAGGAAGACTTTGCGTTGATAACCAGTCACAAGATCCAGTCGCGAGCTACAGTGGATCCAGTCGCAAGCATCATTACTATTGTATATTCAGTCGACAAGGTATCCAGACGCAAGAAGATAAATCTATTGCTGCTGAAGAAGATTCAAGCGAAGCAATTGATAAACCAGCTGGACAACCAGACGCAAGCACAGCTCATCCAGTCGAGAGTTTATAAACCAGCTGTTGCTATGCAAGATGATGAATTCAGTCGTAGTGATAAACCAGCAGCGAAGCAGTTGACAATTTACGAAGAGTACGAAGAGTTATCAAAGCTGGATGTCAACTGCTGAGCTCAATTCAAATGGCGAAAACGACAAGAAGCCTGCAAAAGAAAAGGACGCAAGTACTATTCCCTGTCGGTACTTTACAAGACACATTTGAACGGGAAGAATGTTGTGTCCAACGGGATTAATTTCTACAGAAGCTTTAGATACAGAGGCAGCGCCATTGAAAAACGTTGACGAATAGAGAGGTTGTGAAAACCAGAGAGTTGTTGTTGCACAGAAAAGAAAATCAATAGAAGACAACAACAGAGGGAAAATGAATCTGAAGTGAAGCTGTCAACGACCATTCGAGAGAGAGCTTAATTGCAGTTGACAGTGGAGCTAGAATTAGCTAATTAGAGCATTTCCCTAGTGTGTGAGAAAAACAGAGAGTTGAGTGTTTCATTGTATCAATCTCACACACAGAGATTCATTCACAGTTTATTGGTGAATGAATCTCAAAATGTTTCCATCAGTCCCGTCCAAGCACGATGACGTAAAACTCATGTGTATGTAGTTAGTCACACAATTGAGGCTGGTGTGCATTTGTGGAGTCTAGGAGTTCTCACAGCTGCTGGTTGTGGGATTGGGTCTGTACACGAGTTGTAAGATCAAATCTTCTAGTGGATCCTTCCGAGGTGGAAGAAGGGGAGATGTAGGACATTGAGGTCCGAACTTCCAGAAAAAAATATTGTGTATCGTGTTCTTTATTCTTTCAGCATTGCATATTTTACTTTAGCACGCATACACGCATAACAGTTCAGCACTTAGCATTCTCGCATCGCATACACAGTTAGCACACAAGCACTTGCAAGTCTCGAACAGATTTATGTTGTACATAAATCTGTTTGAGTTGTTTTAAAATATAGGATTCAATTCTGTATTTTGCGCATGATTTTTAAATCATACTAGATCTGTCTCCGGTGCTCTTCCTCTTGTGATTTTGGTTGTTCAAGAACAAAGAGGTATTGCACCTCCAGTTGTATTAGCAGCGCGCAAAATTTTAAAGTCTTTTAACAAAGCCCGGCTGCTGATCTTTTGGTCCTATTTTCGGACCAACAGTTACTGTAGCTCTCGTCTGGTGGATTTTGAATCAGAAGAGATGACGTAGGCGTGACGCGTTGTTATCTGCTGGCAGTAGTTGCGCTTAGAATGGTTGCTGCTGGCAGCAGGCGCGCAAATATGAGAATGATGTGAAGCGACGTCGTTTGAATAAGTTTAAAACGCTGCGTTTTGAGTATTGCGACTGGGTGACCAGCTGTTGGCAGCAATGCTTACGTAACCATTACGGCGTCGTTTGGATTAGTTGACGCGTCGTTGTTTTGATTTGGTTTCACGTGATCCAGTCGCTGGTGTGTTTACCCAGCTGTTAGCAGATAGGGTGACGTATCCTTTGCGACGTCGTTTTGAATTATTTAACTCGACCAGTCGATGGTTTGTTTCTTAGGTATCTGTTGTCAGCTGGTGAAGCTCTGCGACGTCGTTTGAGTTAGTTGGAATGGTGTCGTTTTGATATTCTTTTGAGAATGCAACGGTTGGTTGCTACTGCTGGTTTTATCGATAGATTAAGATGGTATCTGCTGTAAGATATCTACTGTTCACGTCGACTAGATATTTTGTGATCAGCATCTGTGGGATTTAAGGGCTATATATATAGAAGTGTTGATCGACACTTAGAAATATTCTGGACCCGATATTTCTTATCTCCTTTCCCAAACCCTCGATTAGCTACTGTTCACCGTGACCTATTTCCTTCGATTGCCGCCGTTCTCCGCCGATGATTTGAGCGATTTTGGTGGCGCTGGATTCCTTGAGAGTTGATCTTTCGATTGCTACCCATTTGAAGCCCTGAATTAACGTTGGAAAAGAAGTGCGAAGTTGTTTTGTCCTCGTACAGATAAGTTCGTTGGTTCTTCTGCTGGTTTGAGTTTCTGGGTGAGCATTTCTTGTTGTTTCTAGCTTCGGTAGACTTGTAGAACTAGAGCAAGGTTCTGACCGTAGGCTATGATGCTTAGAAGTTTAGAATTGAACGAGAACTAAGCTTTTATGTGAAGTCCTGTGACAGATTTGAATTCGCAGGAGGTATCTGCTGGAATTTTCGAAAACAGGAAGAAGCCGAGTTGCTTCAGTTGTTGTACCATGCCTTTGTAAGAATCGGTTGAGGTAGATTTGAGTAGAAAGGTATGAGTTGAGCAGATTTAGCAGCTTTATCGTGAACATGGCTGTAATTGATGTTGTGAGACGTGATGATATGATTCTGTGAATTACGTGATACAGCATGTTGAATTGATTAAGTTTACATTAGAGTTTTCACGTATTGAATTGTATGCATTTGAATTGAGTATTGAATTTGCATACATGCATACATCTTGAGCCTGATTGACAGATTGATTTGATGACCTGTTTGAGAGCCACGTTGTGACTGGCCGACTGATTTGTCGTGCCTGAAAATTCCAACGCTATCATCGGAGTGGTAACTGACTGATTTGTTGTGTCTGAAGACCACCGAGCTGTGATGGGTTGACGGACCCTGAAGATCACGGACCGATGATTTCCACCGGCTGACTTGTTGTGCGTGTTATAGAGGCTCGAGAGATTTGATTTGCCAGTCGATATGCTGGTCTAGCTATCCGATCTTTGATAGCCCTCATGCATCTCATAGCATTGATTATGGCATGTTGCATGATTAGCTGTTTTGATTAGCTCTTCGTACTGAGGCTTGAACTCGTATTTGTTTTCCTGATTTTGTGGTGTTTGGGTCTGCATTACCCACTTGCAGGATCTTCAGGTAACCAAGCTGGACAGAGTGGAGGTTCAGCTGGTCGATCCCCGTTCCCATGAGTCCCAGTTATTTTATTATGTATCGAACCCGGGGAATGCCCCGTGTCATATGTATTTTGGGGATCTATATTTGAATTGACAATTGATGTTATCTGTTTTATATGAGTTTGAGTCAACTCTTATTTTGATTATGAATATTTTAAATGATGTTTTAAGTTCAGGCCCAATTATATTTCGAAAATTTTTAAGCCCGATTTTATGCTTCCGTGATTATGTATCTATATTTGAATTGACAATTGATGTTATCTGTTTTATATGAGTTTGAGTCAACTCTTATTTTGATTATGAATATTTTAAATGATGTTTTAAGTTCAGGCCCAATTATATTTCGAAAATTTTTAAGCCCGATTTTATGCTTCCGTGATTATGTGCTTAATTGTGCTATTATCTATGAGTGATTAGCACGAGGCCTAACATTTTTGGTATCAGAGCTTAAACTGGGATAAGCTCGATTTCCTTTGATCACACTCGAGTCTAGGCACAAAGTTTTGATTTGATTTTGATTGGCTCTGTGACTTATGTGATCTTTTATCTGTCTATGAGATATATCTATTTGCTGTGAGATCTTACCTCTAGACTTGTGTAGATTCCGCCGAGGAGAGGAAGAGGTAGGGCGACTAGACGTACCGAGGAGGAGTCTAGGGCAGGTAGTGATGATGATGTAGGTTGAAAATGTTACTAGGCAGATAGGCGAGATTGTGAGGAATCAGACTTTTAGTTTGTGATTAATCGAATTGATTTGGGATTTATTGCATGAATTTTGAAGGTTTTGCTCGTGAAATCTGATTCCCCATTGTAATTTAGACGTTGCGCTATTGTTTAGACACCAGTCGTAGCGAATTTAGGAAGTCAACGCGGGTCAACGGTACTGTAGCTCTCAGCTGATAGATTTTGAATCAGTAGAAATGACGTAGGCGTGACGCGTTGTTATCTGCTGGAAGTAGTTGCGCTTAGAATGGTTGCTGCTGGCAGCAGGTGCACAAATACGAGAAGGATGAGAAGCGACGTCATTTGAATAAGTTGAAACGCTGCGTTTTGATTATTGCGACTGGGTGACCAGCTGTTGGCAGCAATGCTTACGTAAACATTACGGCGTCGTTTAGATTAGTTGACGCGTCGTCGTTTTGTGTAATTTCGCGAGATCAGTCGCTGATGGGTTTTTGAAGAGATCTGTTACCAGCTTTTGGTTGTTTCGCAAGGGATATCTATTGTCAGCTGGTGAAGCTCTGCGACGTCATTTGAGTTAGTTGGAACGATGTCGTTTTGATGTTCTTTTGAGAATGCAACGACTGGTTGTCGTGACTGGTTTTGTTGAGAGCAAAAGCTGGTTACTGTTATAAGATTTCAACTGTAGCATTTCTCAACGACTGAATTAGAGGAGCAGCATCTGGTGGATTTAGAGATATATATAGAAGTGTTGATCGACACTTAGAAATATTCTGGACCCGATATTTCTTATCTCCTTTCCCAAACCCTCGATTAGCTACTGTTCACCGTGACCTATTTCCGTTGATTGACGCCGTTCTCCGCCGATGATTTGAGCGATTTTGGTGGAGCTGGATTCCTTGAGAGTTGCTCTTTCGATTGCTACCCAATTGAAGCCCTGAATCAACGTTGGAGAAGAAGTGCGAAGTTTCTGTGTCCTCGTACAGAGAAGTTCGTTGGTTCTTCTGTTGGTTTGAGTTTATGGGTGAGCATCTCTTGTTGTTTCTAGCTTCGGTAGACTTACAGAACTAGATCAAGGTTCTGACCGTAGGCTATGATGCTTAGAAGTTTAGATTTGAACTAGAATTAAGCTTATATGTGAAGTCCTGTGACAGATTTGAATTCGCATGAGTTATCTGCTGGAATTTTCGAAAACAGGAAGAAGCTGAGTTGCTTCAGTTGTTGTACCGTTCCTTTGTAAGAATCGATTGAGGTAGATTTGAGCAGAAAGGTACGAGTTGAGCAGATTTAGCAGCTTTAGCGTGAACATGGCTGTAATTGATGTTGTGAGACTTGATGATATGATTCTGTGAATTACGTGATATAGCATGTTGAATTGATTGAGTTTACATTCTGTTTTCACGTATTGAATTGTATGCATTTGAATTGAGTATTGAATTGGCATACATGCATACATCTTGAGCCTGATTGACAGATTGATTTGATGACCTGTTTGAGAGCCACGTTGTGACTGGTCGACTGATTTGTCGTGCCTGAAAAGTCCAACGCTATCATCGGAGTGGTGACCGAATGATTTGTTGTGTCTGATAACCACCGAGCTATGATGGGTTGACGGACCCTGAAGATCACGGACCGATGGTTTCCACCGGATGACTTGCTGTGCGTGGTATAGAGGCTCGAGAGATTTGATTTTCCAGTTGATACGCTGGTCTAGCTATCCGATCTTTGATAGCCCTCATGCATCTCATAGCATTGATTATGGCATGTCGCATGATTAGCTGTTTTGATTAGCTCTTCGTACTGAGGCTTGACCTCGTATTTGTTTTCCTGCTTTGTGTTGTTTGGGTCTGTGTTACACATTTGCAGGAACTTCAGGTAACCAAGCTGGAAAGAGTGGAGGTTCAGCTGGTCGATCCCCGTTCCCTTGAGTCCCAGTTGTATATTTATGTATTGAACCGGGGGATGCCCCGTGTTACTATGTATTGGGGATCTGTATTGGATTTGAGGTTTATTGTGGTTACCTGTTTTGATTGAGTTTGAGTTAACTCATATTTTGATTATTAATATTTTGAATGATGTTTTAAGTTCAGGCCAAATTATATTTCGAAAATTTATAAGCCCGATTTTTTACGCTTCCGTGATTATGTGCTTAATTGTGCTATTATCTTGAGTAATTAGCACGGGGCCTGACAGAGATGGAGTTGGTCCTAGCTAGGTTTCAGCGGACGAACCCTCCGACGTTTTCTGTAGCAGAGGGTGGCGCGATGGCTGAGGCGTGGTTAGCTCAGATGGAGGAGTTGTTCGATACTCTGGAGTACGCTCCCGAGAAAAGACTGAAGCTGGCGGTGTTGCAGCTGAGAGACAATGCACAGCGCTGGTGGAGAGGTACTTCTCGTATCCTTCGTGATAGTGGGGCTGTGATTACCTGGGAGAGCTTCTGTGAGGCGTTCAGACAGGAGTATATCCCGGATTCTTTTTATAACAGCCGGGAGCGGGAGTTCGATAATCTGAGGCAGGGCAGCATGCGAGTGGCTGAGTATGCTCGACAGTTTTCCACACTTTTGGTTTATGTGCCACACGTTGCCAACCAAGAGAGAACGAAGAGGAACAAGTTTCTGAAAGGATTGAGGCCTGATTTGTACCGGATGGTTTTGTCTGGGTCACCTGCGACCTATATTGATGCAGTGAACCGAGCGGTTGACATCGAGGAGAGTTTGATGAAGGTTGAGGCTCCGATTCAGCCGACTACTGGACGCACCTATCAGCATGTTCAGGATGCGTCGCAATCTTTCTATTCTCCTCAGGGGTCTCAGCAGCAGCAGCAGTCGAATAGCCAAAGGTTTAGACCTCGAGGAAAACAGTTTAAGAATAAGGCGGATTCGAGTTCCTCTGGTTCTGCGAGTTCTGATTCTGGCAGTGGTTATGGCAGCGGTTCTAGTGGCATGTCTTGTGGGAAGTACGAAGGAAGGCATCCGACTTCGCAGTGTCATGGAGTTCAGGGGTCCTGTCGTAACTGTGGACAGCCAGGACATTTTGTGAGAGTATGTCCTCTGTTGAGGGGTCAGTCTTCGATTCCTTCACAGCAGGGTTCGGCTGGTGGTTCTTCTCAGAGACCGCAGTTTCCTTCCCCTACCCAACGATCTGGATTCCAACCCCGTGAGCCTTCTATATTTGGAGCACCTTCGATACCTCCGTTCCAGATTCCACAGCAGGCTCAGGCGAATGCTTAGACGAGAGAGCAGGCTGAGGAGGCACCTGGTATGATGATCGCAGGTACATTTTTTATTTTTGATTATCCTGCGAGAGTTTTATTTGACACTGTTGTTGGCAGGGGTTTCCTCCGGAGGGGACTTCTCATGATAGGAATCTCACTTTGACCCGTTTGCCGACTCACTTGGGGTCATAAGGCGTCGGGATTGGGTGAGACCCCGATGCATGTAGGAGTCGATGCATCGTTGTCGAGACTGGATTCAAGATTCCCGCACGGATACTCAGCTCAATGTGTTGCATACGAAGAGGAATTTGGGAGTGCGACTTCCTAAAAGTCAACACGGGTCAAATCGAGATTTCCCGACGTTGTGGGGCAAAACGGTCATTTTGCACTGGGGTTCTGAAAAATGGTTTTTCAGATCATAGTATTCAGTTTCGGACACTGAATCGATCGGTCCGATCTGATCGGCGATCGGAGTTACGATGAAGTCACGGTGATAGGGATGAACGTAATGTTCATGCTTTGGACCCGGGCCCGTTGGGCCGGTCCAAGACTATCACCAAGTCTATTTAATTAGACTTAACTTCAATCATAACACACTACACATTAAACCCTAACCCTAAGCACTAAACACGCCGCCCCTCTCTTCATCAACCTCACGCCGCGCCGCCGCCACCGCTCGCCACCGCCGCTTGCCGGAAAATTGTTTCCGGCCAATCTTGACGAGGAGAATCCGTCCGTGCCGATCTCGTCAGGCCTTCTAGTGCAGGCTGACGAAGGAATCCCGTCTCCGGTCGTGGACCTGATTGACGATATCTACAGCCGCCTACCATGAACTGCCGTTTTCTTTACGAAACCGGTCGGAGCCAGGCACGAGTTGCCAGCAAGGTAGTCACCTAAACATCCTACGAATGGTCATAGATTTGTTGTTAGTTTTATCGTATTGATCGTCTCCCGGCCATGTTTTTTTCGTTCTTCCGCTGCCTCGTCGGGAGGCGTGATCTGGATCCCAACAACTGGTGCATCACACTCTTTTATTTCTGAGATGTTTGTTTGTGAGTATGGGTTGAGTTCTTCCCCATTGTGTAATATTGTTTCCGTTTCTACCCCTGCTGGTGTGAATTTGTGGTCCCGTGAAGTGGTGTTGGATTGTGTGCTTCGATTTGATGAGCATGTTTTGGTTTCCCATCTGATTGTTTTGGGAATGAGGGATTTTGATTGCATCTTGGGGATGGACGTGTTGTCTAGTTACAAGGCTACTGTTGACTGTTTTCATCGTGTGGTGAGATTTCGCCCTGACTCGGGTGAGAAGTGGGAGTTCTATGGTGCTGATTCGCGCTCGAAGATTCCACTGGTGTCCGCCATGGAGATGTTTAGCCTGCTATCGTTGGATAACGCGGGATTCATGATTTACGCGCTGGATGTTTCCCAAGATCAGCGATTGGAGTTGAGCGATATTCCGATCGTACGAGAGTTTCCAGACGTGTTTCCAGATGAGATTCCTGGATTCCCTCCAAGACGTGAGATCGATTTCAGCATAGAGTTGGTGCCCGGTACCGCCCCGATTTCTAGAGCTCCGTATCGGTTGGCGCCGGTAGAGTTGAAAGAGCTGAAGGATCAATTGAGAGACCTCTTGGAGAAAGGCTTCATCAGACCGAGTATGTCGCCTTCGGGAGCTCCGATTTTTTTGTGAACAAGAAGGATGGATCTATGAGGATGTGCGTGGACTTCCGACAGTTGAATAAGGCGACGGTGAAGAACAAGTATCCTTTGCCGAGGATTGATGACTTGTTCGATCAGTTGCAGGGATCGGTCATTTACTCGAAGATTGATTTGCGCTCTGGTTATCACTAGTTGCAAATTAGGGACGCTGATGTGGCGAAGACAGCTTTCCGGACTCGATATGGGCATTATGAGTTTCTGGTCATGCCGTAGGGGTTGACAAATGCCCCAGCTGTTTTCATGGATTTGATGAATCGCGTCTTTAGTGAGTATATCGATCGGTTCGTGATCGTCTTCATAGATGACATCCTAGTGTACTCGAGGAGCATGAGAGAGCATAAGGAGCATCTCAGATTGGTGTTGCAGAGGTTGAGAGACTTGCAGTTGTATGCCAAGTTCAGCAAGTGTGAATTCTGGATTGATCGGATTATCTTTTTGGGTCATGTGATCTCAGCGCAAGGAATTTCGGTGGATCCGAGTAAGGTCGAAGCAGTTCTTAACTGGGAGAGACCTAGGAACGTTTCAGAGATCCGCAGTTTCTTGGGATTGGCTGGCTATTATTACAGGCATTTTATCGAGAAGTTCTCTTCGATAGCTAAGCCTTTGACTCAGTTGACTCAGAAGGATAAGAAGTTTGTTTGGACTGACGAGTGCGAGTTCATTTTTCAGACATTGAAGGAGAAGTTGACTACTGCTCCTGTTTTGGCTCTACCGTCTGGATCCGGAGGATTTGTAGTATGCTCCGAAGCTTCTCTTAATGGTTTGGGATGTGTTCTGATGCAGAACGGGTACGTGATTGCTTATGCGTCTTGACAGCTGAAGCCTCATGAGACGAGGTACCCTGTTCATGATTTGGAGTTGGCTGTGATAGTGTTTGCCTTGAAGATTTGGCGACATTATTTGTATGGTGAAGAATTTGTGGTATACACCAACCATAAGAGCCTGAAATATATCTTCACGCAGTCTGTTGAATATGAGGCAACGACGATGGATGGAATTACTCAAGGACTTTAACTGTGAGATTCAGTATCAGCCTGGGCGGATGAACTCAGTAGCAGATGCTTTGATTAGGAAGACCCAGCCTGCGATGCTTTCGTCTATGAGTGTCTCTAAAGTCTATGAGCAGTTGAGTACTTCTGGTTGGCGTTTCCAGTTGGGTGATCAGCACTTTATGGTTTCTTCGATTCATGTTGAACTGTAGATTGTAAGTGACATCAGGGAGGCGCAGAGGACTGATCCTTATGTTCATGAATTGAAGATTAGAGCCCGAAGTGGTCAGTCTGATGATTTCTCTGTTTCTTCGGATGGATATCTGAGATTTAGAGGAAGATTGGTGGTCCCGAACTTGATCGATTTGAAAGAGACCATCATGAATGAAGCGCATTGTAGTCAGTACAGTGTGCATCCGGGCAAGAGAAAGATGTACCATTCCTTGAAATCTCACTACCGGTGGGAAGGCATGAAGAGCGACATCTCTGGTTTTGTTGCTAGATGTTTGAATTGCCAACAGATCAAGGCTGAGAGAATGAGACCTGGTGGATTGCTTCAGAGTTTAGAGGTTTCCCAATGGAATTGGGAGCACATCGCCATGGATTTTGTGACTCATCTACCTCGATCGAGTAGGGGATGCGATGCGATTTGGGTGGTGATTGATAGACTTTCGAAGTCAGCCCATTTCATTGTTGGCGCAGCGGCGGATCCGGATCCCGTTCCCGGGGCGCAGCGGAACATTTAAAAATTTTCACCGGAAATGGTCAATACATAACATAAATCAACAATAAACATCCATAGGGTGTTTAGATTTGGTATCTTGCTGGCGTCTAGGCGCCTGGCTCCGACCAATTTCACGAGGAAATTGGCACTTCAACGGTTGACGGTTGTCGTTCCACGACTGGAATCACGACTCCTTCGTCAGTCTGTACTAGAAGACGTGACGAATTTATCACGGATGGAATCTCCTCGTCGAGGTGGTCGGAAAAAGTCCAACCACGACGGCAATGGTTGGCGGCGGGCGGCGGCGCAAGGTGGGCGGCGGCCGTGAGGGAGAATGGAGGGAGAGGGGCGGCTAGTGCTCTAGGGTTTGGAGTGTAGAGTTGTTGTGTATGTAACCCTAGCCTAGCACATATATATATATACATGTGATGGGCTTGGACCAGCCCAATGGGCCTGGTGCGGGCCCAGGTCAATATGAACATTCGGTTCAAGTCAATCACCGTGGCTTCATCATAATCCCGATCGACGATCAGATCGGACTGATCTACACAGTTTACAAAACTGAGTATTATGATGCGAAAACAATTTTTCATACCACCTAGTCCAAAATTGCAGTTTAGCCCCTCCAAGTTTCAAGGATAGTCAAACTAGCCCAAACTTTGGGAAATTGCATTTTGACCCCTGTTGAC
>KV011909.1:9639-26004 GCA_001598015.1 Dorcoceras hygrometricum
TTTTCCTACAATAACAGCTACCAAGTGACGATTGGTATGGCGCCGTTTGAGGCTTTGTATGGTAGAAAGTGCAGATCGCCAGTATGTTGGGAAGAAGTGGGGGAGAAGCAGCTGTCTTCCCCAGATTTTGTGCAGTAGATGAAGGATCATGTGGATCTGATTCGACAGCGGATGAAAGCTGCCCAGGATCGCCAAGCCAGTTATGCAAATAGAAGGCGTCGGCCTCTAAATTTTCAGGTTGGTGATCTCATTTTTCTTAAAGTTTCTCAGTTTCACAGTGTTATGCGCTTTGGACACAAGGGAAAGTTAGCCCCTCGTTATGTTGGACCGTATGAGATAGTTGAGAGGATTGGCCCTTTGGCGTATCGGCTGTTGTTGCCACCAGATTTATCTTCTCTACATGATGTCTTTCATGTTTCCATGTTGAGGAAGTACGAGCCAGATCCGTCTCATTTGCTGAGAACTGACGAGGTTGAGCAAGATCAGACGTTGAGTTACGTTGAGTATCCCTTGCAGATCCTAGATAGAAAATAGAAACAGTTGTGGAATAAAACCATTCCGTTGGTAATGGTGCAATGGTGCAAACATGGTAGGGAAGAAGCTACCTGGGAGCTGGAAGAGAAGATGCAGCGTGAGTGGCCGCATCTGTTTGAATATATGTTGTATCAGATTTTCCAGTAGCCGTTAGTTTTTGGTTATTCTTTTCCCTATTTGTTGTTTGTTGTTTGCTCAGTTATATTGAACTCTTGGGTTCAGTTTAGTTGTTCCTGGACTTGTTGATTTTGAGGAAGAATCGTGTTTAGTGGGGGAGAGATGTAAGACCTGTGTTTTCGCAATCATGTGTTGGTAGGGTTTGGACCAGCTGTTGGTCGATGTGCTTGGTGTAAACATCGAATTTTCCTAAGTGTTGGAATCAGAAAGATATCAGCAGTAGTAGTAGGAATCAGTTGGGGCAGCAGTACTTCGTTAGATTTCAGTCGTTGCGTTTTGGTAGGAAGAAGCAGCAATGCTGATGTGGATTTCAGTCGTTGATGTATTAGCTTGTATCCAGTTTTTGCGAGAGACCAGCTGTTGCGAGTGATCAGCTGCTGGTATATTAGTTGCGATGATCAGCAGAGAGCGCTAAGGGACTCTGAAGCGACGACATTTTGTGAACACGAACCAGCTGTTGGTTTCGTTAGCGTGTTTTGTAGCGGGTAGCGAAACTATGTCGTTTTGATAAGTTAGAACGACAGCGTTTTGAGTGGAGCGCTTTGTACCAGCTGTTGGTTATGATAGACATAAGCTGTTGAGAGATTTGGTGCGTTGTTTTATTCAGTTGCTGGTTTGTTGATCAGCTGTTGGTAGCGAGGTGATGTGTCCCTCTGCGACGTCGTTTGGTTAAGTTGGTGCGACGATGTTTAGCCTTAGTGTTGTTGAGAGATCTAACTGCTGGTTGATATAACAGCGATAGGTAATAGATGGTGCGAGATTCATCTGCAGGTTGAGATAACAGCGATGACAACTGATTTTGTTGATGGAATTTGTTCCTATTTCTATCTGCTGATTGAGTAGTGTAGTTATTAGAAGACTTGGTCTTCGATTGTTTAACAGATTCCATACTTAGAATATTTTTCCCCGATTGTCGACTTTTTTCTTCGAACCCTAAGCACTGTTCACCATAGCTTTTCTCCGACGATTCCCGTCGTTTCCCATCTCTGTTTTGATCAAGACCGTTGGCGCTGCACTCCTTGAGAGTTTCTCTTTCGATTGATACCTCTTTTGGAAGCTGTAGTGGGCTGGAGCTTGATCGCGAAGTTGCTATCTTCGGTAGTGTGTTCGTGTGTGCAGGTAGAACTTCGAATTATTCGATGAGATCTTATTCTTAGCCCTATTTAGAGCTTCCAGTTGAGTTGTTGGGTAGGATTAATTGCAGGTTGAGTGTAGCTCCCAGTTTGTGATTCTGTGTTAGAGTCCCTCAGAATTATGCGTGTTGTTTAGCAGGTTTCTTATCATATTTCTCGGGACCCCGTTTGTGGTAATTGTTGCACAGAATATCGAGGTACGGATTTGGAGCTTGTAATTCAGCATGGTTATGGCTTGGATAAATTGTGAGGTTGCTGTTTTGTGAATTTCCGTGTATGATTGATGTTGCATATGTTTTATGCTATCTGTTTTATTAGCTGTTGCATACACGCATATTCCATTCAGCTGTTGCAGCCATGCCTTTTTGTTGTTGCTATGTTTTATTACTAGGATGCGAGGGCGAGCGGCAATACCGCACTCTCATTTCCCTGCTGGGATCTATTATCCCTCATGCGCCGAGATGTTAACTACCACAGTTCATTAGTTGGGCAACGGTAGGTTGAGTTGTTTGATGCATCTGGTATTCGGGTGTGGTGTAAAGATGAGCGGGTAATTCCCGTATGCTTGTACACACACCAGTAGCCACTATTCGTTGCAGATTCTGTTGAGTTGTGCTTGATGCTCCTTGGCTCCCTTCTTCGGTTGTAGCCTTCGGCTGTTGTCCCGTTCTTCATGCATAGCATCTGCATTTTATCTTTGCTGATCATTGCTGATTTATAGTTGCTCTCTGTACTGGGGTTTGACCCCAATGTCCCTCTAGAGCTTGGTTTGTTTTGTTTGCCTGTTGTTTGTTCAGGGTTCTCAGGTTACTCATCTGGTCGTGGATTTGGCCCGGCTGCAGGTGCCCCTGGAGGTGGTTAGAGTATCCCAGTTAGTATAGTATATATATATGTATCAGTACTTAGCCAGGGGATTCCCTGTGCTCTGTTGTATTCAGTTGTGGTTGTTGTCAGGTACTTGATGCATGTTTTATGTTGTACTGTACTTCTGTGGTTTGTAGCCATTTGTTGGTTTAAACTGGGATATATTTTGAGTATTGCACTATTTTAAATTATGTATCTTTCTGTCAGGCCAAAAGAAAAAATTTTAACCACTTTTTAGTTGCTTCCACTTGTTTCTGCGTGTTTTATCTCTGATGAGAGCACGAGGCCTGACAGCTGCATAGAAGCTCTCCCAAGAAATCAAAACTCCAGTTTCTCCCATGACACGAGAAGTACCCTTACACCAGCGTTGCGAATGCTCTCTCAACTGCAACACCGCTAACTTCAGTTTCCTCTCTTGCGAGTACTCCACTGCGTCAAACAACTCTTCCATGTGCTCAAGCCAGCCTTCCGCCAAAAGACCAGCCTCGACAACAATAAACTTCGGGGATTCATCCTCTGAAACCTAGCCAACACTAGCTCCATCTCTCCAATATGCGCCGGGTTCTTGAAACACCGGTTGGAGCCAGGCACAAGTGCCAGACAGGTGACTTGCTAAACACCCTATGTATGTTGATACGTAGATCTGTTTAATTACTCGTATTGATCGCATCCCGGTAAAATTTTGTTCTTCCGCTGCCTGCCGGGGTGCGGATCCGGACCAATCCCAACAAATACAACAATTAGTCACTAATATAAGCGGAAGCATCATAAAAGTATGGGCTAAAAATTTTCGAATATGGGCCTGATCCAATAGCATTCAAAATACATTCATACTCAAAATAAGAGTTTAACTCAAAACTCATACAACATACAATAAAACAAGTAGTCACTCAACTACAGATCCCCGAATAAATAAAGGCACAGGACATCCCTGGATCAGTATAATTATATCCATACAAGTGGTCCAATAAAAAAGGGGATCGGCCAGCTGAAGCTCTACTCTGTCCAGCCTGGTTACCTGAAGAACCTGTAATGGCCAACGCCGACCAAAACATCCCAAAACAGGGAAAATAAACGAGGTCAAAACTCAGTACAAAGAGCACAATAAAAGCATCTATCATATCAGACAATGTAATATCTCAATTGTGAAATGCATGAAAAGGGCTACCAAGAATCAACGATAGACAAAAACACAACGACTCAGCTGCGCAGATCTCATCAATCATCATCATCTTGTGATCTTCAGGTGCGATGACTCAGCCGACCATCACAAGGCAGTGTGGTATTCAGACAAACGACTCAGCCGGCCACCACATCAGAAACAACGTTGAACCTTTCAGCCGCGACGACCCAGCCGGCCGATTTCAACGTGCAAAGGAATTCAGCTCTCAAAGGAATCAGGCTCAATATGTATGCGTGAATGCACATCAGACTTATGCTCAAAATCGTACATATATCTCACGCACAAACAGATATGAGCACAGAATCATCACACAATCAACACAAAGCATAACAGCTAATACACGAAGGACATATCCCAAAACTGATAACAAAGCTGCTAAAATCTAGCTCAATTCGTACCTCTATTTAGCTTCTACCTCAACAGATCTTACAAAAAAAGGGGCGCAGCAACCAGCTCAAGTCTACTGCCCTAGCAACTTCTCAACGAACTCAACAGAAGCCACTACCTGCTCAAATCTGTTAAGATACCTCAATATCAACTCAAGTTTGAACTCATGCAGCTTAATTTCTAAAGCCTCGTAGCTCACTCAGCTATCTAAATTCTACAGAGCACCACTCAGCTCTCAACGAAGCTTAGAATGGAAAGAAATCACTTACCCAAAGCTACTAAAGAACAGAAGAACTACGGGTCAACAATCGCGAAGGCATACAAACACTGCAACAACTTCGCGCTCCTCAATTTCGGAAAATCCAGTCTCCAAACTGGTATCAATCGAAAGTCCTAAAGAAGACGAGATCAGCACTACCAATCTTGCTCCAAACGACGGCGTAAAACGACGGCAATCGACGGAAATAGGGTTTGGATGAACAATACCAATCGGGGGTTATCGGGGATGAATATAAGAAATATCAGGTTCGAAAATACTCTAAGTGTTGATCGACACTTAATTTATATCCCCAGATCCAAGCTACAATAAAATTCAATCGCCTACAAGTCCAGATCTCATCGCTAAAACAGAAGTCCCTCAAATCTGGCCTCTGCTATCATCCACATCTGACTACGCTATCTCAGATCTTACTTACTAAGCAAAACATGAGCTTCTTCTCAAAACGGTGTTGCGCTACTTAACAAAACGATGTAGCATCGGGGTCCTGCTCTCACAACAGATCCCGCTAGCACTCATCCAGACTTGACCACATAAACGCTCACATCTGTTCATGCCCGCTAAACAGATTCCACTTGCTAGCGTCAAATATGAATACTCGATACGACATCGCATTACCTCTTGCAACGCCAAATATGACTTGCACCTCAATGACAGCGTTTCGCTCCCTGCTCGCGGCAATTCACGCAAACACGCGAACAACATATCTGAACATCCAGATTTCACTCAAATCTGAATCTCTCTAATTCCTACGCCAGAATCCCAAAAGCTTATCTTCTTCCAGCGATAGGCCTCAAATCTGAATGTTGCCAAAACGGCTCCAAATCGCACGCAGATTTCACCCGATAATCAGAAACTCAAGTAGCTAATCCCAATCCAAATCTGATTAGCTAATAAATCGTACTTAACAATTTCTAGTCCTCACAGGTACGATCACACAACAAATATAACAACAAGTATGTCACATAGCCATGCAAACGCAACAAGCAACACTGTGCCTAGACTCAAGTGTGATCAAAAGAAATTGAGCTTATCCCAGCTTAAGCTCTAATACCAAAAATGTCAGGCCCGATGCACAACACAGTGATTAACCACGCAATATACAATAGCGGAAGCAACTAAAAGTGGCTAAAATTTTTCGCTTTAGCCTGACTTAGAAAACATAATTTAAAATATATCGATAGTCAAAATATAATGGTTTTACAACACTGAAACCAAATCAACAAACCAACATAATTACAAACATAGAGTGACTCCCAATCAACGTAAATAGTGTATCAGCAATAGAACATCACATCCTCATGGGGCATTCCCAGGAGACTTCTCTACTGCCTAATATGAATAATATGCATAACTAGGACACTCTATCCACATCATGGGGCACCACAAGCTGCGTCATTTCCATGACCAGCGGAGAAACCTGGGAAACCTGAACAACACACAGGCAAACAAAACAATCCAGCACCCGAGGGACATGGGGTCAAACCTCAGTACGGAGAGCAACATAAAACAACATATAGATAGCAATAGATATAGATGCACGTGCTATGCATGAGAACAGCAGCTGGCTACAACCGGAATCAGGGAGCCAAAATAATCTCATTAACAGCTCAAAAACTGATACAAATCAATGAAAGATAGTGGCCACAATGTGTGTGGGTATATGGTAGCTATCCACTCGTATCAACACACGGTACCAGATGCATAACAGATCACTCATCCCGCTGTTTCCAAGCTCATGAGATGTGGTAGCTATCCACTAGACTCATAGTAGCTAACAACAACCCAGCAGGGAGATAAGGAGCACGGTATTGCCGCTCGTCCTCAATACAAGAAACCTGATACACCGGATTAGCAAAACAGGGCATGGCTAACAACAACTGCTAACAGGATGATATAAAATCTCAACATGGGAAATGCGTGTATGCAGATGCAACAAATTGCAACAACCAAAGAAATAGCATACAATGTGCACATACCAGCAACCATACACATTATCCCAAAGCTGTAAAACAAGCTCACATCTGTACCTTAACTTTATGAGCTACAATTACCACAACAAGAGTCCCGAGCACTTAGATTTGAAACTTGCTAAGCCAACAACAACGAAAATACTCAGGGACAGTATCACAGAACTACGAACTGGGAGCTACGAGCTCCACCCAGCTCTATACTACCCTTCTAGCACAACAGACAGCTCTAAACGGAGCACAATGTAGGATATAACACTTACTCGAAGAGTTACCTGAACAGGAGAACCAATCTGCTCAAAATGCTAACAAACTACACAAGGTAGCTATCTTCGCAATCCTCTTCAAGCTAACCCAAGTCTTTGAAAGATGTATAGAAAGAACGGTCTTGGCAAGAGGAGTCCAACGCTACCACCCTTTCTCAAAGCTACGCCGTCTATCACGGGGAATCAGACAATATAAGGTTCGGTGAATAGTAGATAGGGTATCGCGACAGCTCATGGGAAATATTCTAAGGTTTACTTCCAGATTTTGGAAGAGTTTGCAAACAACTTTGGGCACCAGATTGGCTATGAGTACTGCTTATCATCCCCAAACCGATGACCAATCTGAGAGGACTATCCAGACCATAGAGGATATGTTGAGAGCTGTTGTGATGGATTTCAGTGGTAGCTAGCAAGATTCATTGTCATTTGTTGAGTTCTATTATAATAACAGCTACGATGTGACAATTGGAATGGCACCATTTGAGGGTTTGTATTGTAGAAAATGCAGATCGCCTTTATGTTGGGAAGAAGTGGGGGAGAAGCAGCTGTCTTCTCCAGAATTTGTGCAGCAGATGAGAGATCAAGTAGATCTGATTTGACAGCGTATGAAAGCTGCACAAGATAGCCAAGCAAGATATGCGAACAGATGGCGTAGACCTTTGGAATTTCAGGTTGGAGATTTGGTTTTCTTGAAAGTTTCTTCTTTTAGAAGTGTTATGAGATTTGGTCAAGGGAAAATTATCTCCTCGTTATGTTGGACCTTATGAGATTGTGGAGAGGATCAGTCCTTTGGCTTATCGCTTGTTGTTGCCACCAGATCTGTCCTCATTACATGATGTGTTTCATGTATCTATGTTGAGGAAGTATGAGCCAGATCCTTCTCATGTGTTGAGAACTGACGAGGTGGAGCTGGATCGGACTTTGAGTTATGTTTTATATCCCTTGCAGATCTTGGACAGGAAGAAGAAATAGCTTAGGAACAAGACCATTCCTTTGGTGATGGTCTAGTGGAGCAAACATGGTAGAGAAGAAGCTACGTGCGAGTTAGAATAGAAAATGCAACGTGAATGGCCTCATCTGTTTGAGTAGAGGTTGCAATTAACTCCAGTAGCTAGTAGTTTGTTGTTTGTTCCAGTTATCTTGAATTCTTGGTTAGTAGCCTTTTGTTGTGTGATTGAGGTTACTGGTTGTTTTGTTGAATTTTTTCAGTTCTGGAGTTTTTCTTTGATTTTGGTATTTTCAGAGGGGGAGAGATGTGAGACCCGAAAGATTATTTGATTAAATGAGCTAATTAATCGTGTTTAGCATAGACCAGATTTGGCTTGAACAGATATGGGATGGATCAGCCTTGAGCTGGTATTCTTGGTGAGCATATCGGGTTTCTATTTTGTGTGTTTAGAATAGATCTGGACAGTTGTAGAGTTCGACGAGGTAGAAATCAGATTCGGGGAGTTGAGAAGTGCTGATTTGTATCTTCGGATTTGGTGTTGGTCGATTTGAAGGGAATCTAGAGCTCAAATCTGATTATCGCTAAGTGCTTTTAGTTCGCTATTAGATATCCTGCGCATGTAGCAATACGCCTTCATTTGGGAGAAATCAGATATGAGTTGCGACAGTTGTTAGCGCTGCATGAACCGGCCTGGTTCAAGAGTTTACTGTAGATCGGTTTTGGGTTGTCTAGATCGGAAGACAGTGCGATGTCATTTTGGGTTCAGTTAACGCTGGTCAGAGTTGGTATCAGATATGGTCTTTCAGATCTGGCTGTTTTGACTAGGAGCGATGCGACGCCGTTTAGAGTGACACGTGTATGTGTTAATTATTTAGTGGTGCGACGTCGTTTGGTAGTAGAGCGCTGATGTCGCGTATGTTCCAGATCAGGAGTGTTACTCAGATCTGAGCGGGTATCAGCTTTGATCCAGTAATGTCGGTGGTTACTGTTCATCAGACTTTGGAAACTTAAGTAGTATTTATAGAGGACTTTGACCGTAGTCTTGCCATAGTTTCCCGACACTTAGAGATATTTCTCGTAACCTTACCCTATCGCGATACCCTAGCTACTGTTCATCGAAGCTTATCTTCTTCGATTTCCGGTGGTAGACAGCTCCGATTGAAGTAAGAGTTGTAGCGTTGGACTCCTCTTGCTAAGGCGATTCGTTCTATACCTCTTTCGTAGGCTTGGGATAAGTTGGAAGTAGATCGCGAAGGAAGCTACTCTGTGTAGTCTGTTACCATTTTAGCATATTTTCTTCTGCCGTTCAGGTAGCTTGTTGGGTAAGTGTTAGTTCCTACCTTGCGCTTCGTTTAGAGCTGTTTGTTGAGCTACAAGGGTAGGACAGAGCTGGTTGAGTTTGTAGCTCCCAGTTCGTAGTTTTGAGCTTTGCGTCCCTGAGTTAGCGTTGTTTTTTGACTTAGCAGGTTTCATATCTGGTTGCTCGGGACCGCTTTTGTGGTAATTGTAGCTCAGAACTAAGTACGGATGTGAGCTTGTTTTACAGCGTTGGATTTGGCATGGATATTGTCAGGCCCCGTGCTAATTACTCACAATTAATACTAAATAAACGCATAAACACGGAAGCATAAAATCAGGGCGTAAAAATTTTTCGAAATCATTTGGGCCTGATCGTAAAATCATACATTCAAAATATCGATAATCAAAATATAAGTTAATTCAAACTTATACAATCAGGTGACAACAACAATCAAAATGGAAAACAGATCCCCAATACACAGCAACGCGGGGCATCCCCCGGTTCAGTACATATCATAAATATAACTGGGACTCATGGGAAAGGGGATCAAACAGCTGATAAACATGCAACATGCTATAAATCAATGTCATGAATGCATGAGGGCTATCAATGGATCGGATAGCTAGACCAGTCTATCAACTGGCAAATCAAATCAAGCCACTATACCACGCACAGCCAATCAGCCGGTGTAAATCATCGGTCCGTGATCATCGGGGCCCGTCAGGCCATCACAGCTCGGTGGTAGACACTCGAATCCAGTAGTCACCACTCCGTTGATAGCGTTGGAATTTTCGGGCACGACTCATTAGTCGACCAGTAACAACGTGGCACCAAATCAGGTCATCAAATCAATCTGTCAAGGCTCAATATGTATGCATGTATGCCAATAAATATCAATGCTCAATGCATACGATGCATAATACGTAAAACAAAACATATATCAATCAATTCAACATGTCAGTTTCACGTAATACACAGCAGCAAGTCTCACAACATCAATCACAGCATGTTCACGCTTCAAGCTGCTAAGGGCTGCTCATTCGTATCTCAATTCCACAAATTCTACCTCACAGATTACTCAAAGCACGGCAGAACTCACGACCGACGCAACCAGCTTTCACCTAGCTTTGTTAATGCGAGGCAGAAGGTACCAGCAACTATAATCTGTACAAGGTACTCAACATCTTAGCTCAAATCTGAACCTGCACGCTCTTAAATATACGGCCAGGACTCAACACAAGTTCTACCTAGCTACGCAGGTACTAACAACAAGAGTAAGGTTCAAAACAACGAGGAATGCTCACCCAAAAGCTTAGACCCGCAGGAGAAACGCACGGCACAGATTTCTCCAAAAGCTCCGAACACCAACAGCTTCACGCCTCTACTCCAGCGTCAATTCAGGGTTCGAAATGGGTAGCAAACGAAAGAGCTATGCTAGGGGAGTCCAGCGCCACCAAGATTGTCAAAAACAGAGGCTGGAAACGACGGGAATTGGTGGTGGAAAATTACGTTGAACAGTATCAAGTCAAAGATTTCAACAGAGAAGATAAGAAATGACGCGTTGAGAAATATTCTAAGTGTAATTCGACACTTCTATTTATTCCTCAATTCAATGGCTACTGTCTAAGTCAAACACCGACAAAAACAGATTCCTACAACTTAAGTTAGCGTCAAACAGATCTCTCAATAACACTAATAACCACCAGATTCCAACGTTCACAACAAACACCCGCTCACAAGTCAAACGACAGCGTTTCGATGACATCTGGTCTTTCCAACAGTAACACAAACCAGATCCCTCGCTCGCGCAATACAAAACACACTAAACGCTGAGGATTCCAAAACGACGACGCAGCAACTTAATGGAACGATGCCGCTTCGCTCAAAACAGATCTCAGCGCTCACACTAAAACAGATCTCTACGCCTTAGCAACGCATAATTCTAAAACGACGACGTAGTCACTAATCCAAACGACGTCGCACAGCGAAACAGATCTCTCCTCAAATTACAACGCTAGCGCTCGAAACAGATTCCTCAACTAAGCGCGCTATACCAGATGTCACACCACATGTTGACCAACACGTGAAATCTGCTTACGTCAGCAGATCTCTTCACGCGAACTATCACTCGCACTCAATACAATGAAACCAGATCTCTCAATCCAGCGATCACTCGCTACAGTGCCGTTGAACAACATTGACATCTGAAATTACGATATGCAAGCGTTTCTCTCTTGGTCATCCAGACCTCACCAACACGACACCGTTCTACTCAATTCTCGCGGCACTTCACGCAACGCTAAGGAAAAACAGATTCCTACCTCAACTTAGCCAATTCGAGTCCAATCACTACCAGATTTCACCCGAACTACAAAAATTCGAAATTCCAGAATTCGAAATTCTTAATTTCCGTGACTAATCTAATCCCAAAATCTGATTAATCACTAATTTAGAAATCTGATTCCTCACATTCTCCCCACATTAAGAGATTTCGTCCTCGAAATCAAAGACAAACCAAGGTAGAAACAATCAAACATTCAAACCAGCACAAAATCTACTCAAGTTCGAAGCAAAAACCAGAAATTTACCTGGAAAAATTCGCACGATCAGTGCTCAAACAGATGAGGCCAGTCTTGTCTCCTATTCTCCTCAACTTCCCAGGTTGCTTCTTCTCGGCCATGCATGCTCCATTGGACCATCACCAACGGAATTATCTTGTTTCTCAACTGCTTCTCCTTTATATCCAGAATCTGCACCGGATATTCGACATAGCTCAAGGCAGAATCCAGCTCAACTTCGTCAGTTCTCAAAACATGGAACTGATCTGGCTCATATTTTCTCAACATAGACACATGAAAGACATCATGCATCGCTGCTAATTCCTCGGGCAGCCTCAATCTATAAGCCAACTGTCCAATCCGCTCAACAATCTCAAAGGGACCAACGAACCTGGGAGCCAATTTGCCTTTAAATCTGAATCACATAACGCTCTTGAAAGGAGAACTCTTGAGAAACACTCGGTCGCCAACCTCAAACTCCAAAGGTATGCGTCTTCTATTAGCATAGTTAGAGAAACCGTATTGAGCAGCTTTCATTATACTCCGAATCAAATCAATCTGATCCTTCATGTGCTGAACAAACTCCGGTGTAGAAAGTTGTCTCTCACCAACTTATTCCCAACAAATCGGGGATCTGCACTTTCGACCATACAACGCCTCAAACGGAGCCATTCCAATAGTCACTTGGTAGCTATTGTTATACGAAAACTCAACCAAGGATAGCGAATCCTGCCAGCCACCGCTGAAATCCATCACAATTGCACGCAGCATATCCTCTAAAGTCTGGATAGTCCGCTCAGACTTTCCGTCTGTCTGTGGGTGATAGGCCGTACTCATAGCCAATCTCGAACCCATCGCTTCCTACAAACTCTTCCAAAATCGAGAGGTGAACCTCGGATCTCTATTGGACACTATCGAAACCGGAACTCCATGCAGTCTAACCACATGGTCAATGTAAAATTTCTCCATTTTCTTCATAGAACACCTCACATCATAGGAATGAAATGGGCTGACTTCGAAATTCTTTCGATCACAACCCAACTAGCATCGCATCCACTGCTTGATCGAGGTAAATGAGTCAAAAAATCCATGGCGAATGCTCCCAATTCCATTGGGGCACCTCTAAACTCTGCAGCAAACCACCAGGTCTCATTCTCTCAGCCTTGACCTGCTGGCAATTCATACATCGAGCAACAAAATCAGAGATGTCGCTCTTCATACCTGCCCACCAATAGTGAGACTTCAAGGCATGATACATCTTCCTCTCGCCCGGATGCACACTGTACCGACTACAATGCGCTTCATTCATGATGGTCTCTTTCAAATCAATCAGGTTTGGAACCACTAATCTCCCTCAAAATCTCAAACATCCATCCGGAGAGACAGAGAAATCATCAGACTGACCATTCTGGGCCTTAATCCTCAACTCATGGATATAGGGATCAGTCCTCTGCACCTCCCTGATGTCATGAAAAATCTGCGGCTCAACCTGAATCGTAGAAACCATGAAGTACTGATCACTCGGCTGAAATCTCCAACCTGAAGTACTCAATTTCTCATAGACTCTCGAAGCATTCAAGAACGAAAGCATCACCGGCTGGGTCTTTCTACTCAATGCGTAGGCAACTGAGTTCATCCGCCCAGGCTGATACTGAATCTCATTTGGAACCACTAATCTCCCTCGAAATCTCAAACATCCATCCGGAGAGACAGAGAAATCATCAGACTGACCATTCTGGGCCTTAATCCTCAACTCATGGATATAGGGATCGGTCCTCTGCACCTCCCTGATGTCATGCAAAATCTGCGGCTCAATCTGAATCGTAGAAACCATGAAGTACTGATCACTCGGCTGAAATCTCCAACCAGAAGTACTCAATTGATCATATACTCTCGAAGCATTCAAGAACGAAAGCGTCACCGGCTGGGTCTTTCTACTCAATGCGTAGGCAACTGAGTTCATTCGCCCAGGCTGATACTGAATCTCACAGTTAAAGTCCTTGAGCAATTCCATCCATCGCCGCTGCCTCATATTCAAATCTGACTGCGTGAAGATATATTTCAGGCTCTTGTGGTCGGTGTACACCACAAATTCTTCACCATAAAGATAATGTCGCCAAATCTTCAAGGCAAACACTATCGTAGCCAACTTCAAATCGTGAATAGGGTACCTCGTCTCGTGAGGCTTCAACTGTCGAGACGCATAGGCAATCACGTACCCGTTCTGCATCAGAACACATCCTAAACCATTGAGAGAAGCATCGGAGCACACCACAAAACCTCCAGATCCAGACGGTAGAGCCAACACAAGAGCAGTAGTCAATTTCTCCTTCAAACGTCTGAAAACTGTTCTCGCACTCATCAGTCCACTCAAACCTCTTATCCTTCTGAGTCAACTGAGTCAGAGGCTTAGCTATCGAAGAGAACTTCTCAATCAACCGCTTATAATAGCCAGCCAAACCCAAGAAACTACGGATCTTAGAAACATTTCTAGGTCTCTCCCAGTTAAGAACTGCTTCGACCTTGCTCGGATCTACCGAAATCCCTTGTGCTGAAATCACATGACCTAAAAAGATAATCAGATCAAGCCAAAATTCACACTTGCTGAACTTGGCATAAAGCTGCGAGTCTCTCAATCGCTGCAGCACCAGTCTCAAATGCTCCTTATGCTCTCTCAAGCTCTTCGAGTACACCAGGATGTCATCTATGAAGACTATCACGAATCGATCAATATACTCGCTGAAGACGCGATTCATCAAATCCATGAAAACAGTTGGGGCATTCGTCAACCCAAACGGCATGACTAGAAACTCATAATTCCCATATCTAGTCCGGAAAGCTGTCTTCGCCATGTCAGCGTCTCTAATCCACAACTGGTGATAACCAGAGCGCAAATCAATCTTCGAGTACACGACCGATCCCTGCAACTGATCGAACAAGTCATCAATCCTCGGCAAAGGATACTTGTTCTTCACCGTCGCTTTATTCAACTGTCTGAAATCCACGGACATCCTCATAGATCCATCCTTCTTCTTCACGAAAAGAATCGGAGCTCCCCAAGGCGACATGCTCGTCTGATGAAGCCTTTCTCCAAGAGATCTCTCAACTGATCCTTCAGCTCTCTCAACTCTGCTGGCGCCAACCGATACGAAGCTCTAGAAATCGGGGCAGTACCGGGCACCAACTCGATACTGAAGCGATCTCACGTCTCGGATAGAATCCAGGAATCTCATCTGGAAAAACGTCGAGAAACTCTCGGACGATCGGAATATCACTCAACTCCAATCGTTGCTCTTGGGAACTATCAAGCGCATAGATCATAAATCCAGCATTTCCTAGAGATAACAGGCTAAACATATCCATGGCAGAAACCAGCGGAATCTTTGGACGCAAATCAGCACCGTAGAAATCCCACTTCTCACCCGAATTAGGGCGAAATCTCACCACACCATGGAAGCAATCAACTGTAGCCTTATAGCTAGACAGTACATCCATCCCCAAGATACAATCAAAATCTCTAATCCCCAAAACAATCAGATTGGAGACCAAAACATGCTCATCAAATCTAATCAGACAATCAATCACTACCTCTCGGGACCACAGACTCACACCATCAGGAGTAGACACAGACACGACATCACACAATGGGGATGAACTCAACCCATGCTCGAACACAAACAACTCAGATATGAAAGAATGTGATGCACCAGTGTCAAAAAGAACTCTCGCAGGATAATAAAAAATAAAGCATGTACCTCCAATCACCATGCCAGGCGTCTCCTCAGCCTGCTCTCTAGTCAAAGCATTCTCCTGAGCCTGCTGGGGAATCTGAAACTGGGGTCGAGAAGGTCCTCCAAACTTAGACGGCTCACGAGGCTGAAATCCAGATCACTGGGTAGGAGCAGGAAACTGCGGTCTCTGCGAAGAACCACCAACCGAAGCCTGCTGTGAAGGAATCGAAGTCTGTCCCCTTAACAACGGATACGCTCTCCGAAAATGTCCAGGCTGTCCACAGTTGTTGCATGTTCCCTGAACTCCACGACACTGTGAAGTCGGATGCCTCCCTCCGTACTGTCCCCAAAATCCGCCGCCAGAACCACTGCCTGAACCACTTCTAGAACCAGAGCACACTGAACCAGAGGAACTCGAGTTGCCCTTCTTCTTGAATTGCTTCCCTCGAGGTCGGAACTGATGGCGACTCGACTGCTGTGACCCCTGAGGAGACTGATACGATTACGACACCTCCTGCACCGGCTGCGAAACATGCCCAGTCGTCTGATGCACCAGAGCCTCGGGATCCATCAAACTCTCCTCAATGTCAGCCGCATTGTTCACAGCTTTAATATAGGTCTCCGGGGACCCAGACAACACCATCCGGTAAAGATCAGGTCTCAAACCCTTCAAAAACTTGTTCCTATTTGTCTGCTCTTGGTTCGCTACATGCGGCATGTACACTATAAGCGCATAAAACTGCCTCGCGTACTCAGCCACGCTCATCTTTCCTGGCTTCAAATAGTCAAACTCACGCTCTCGGCTGCTGTAGTAGGACTCAGTGGTATACTCCTGACGGAACGCCTCACAGAAGCTCTCCCAGGTGATCACCGTCCCACTATCACGAAGCATCCTAGAGGTACCTATCCACCAGCGCTGCGCGTCATCCCGCAACTACAGTACTGCTAACGTCAATCTCTTTTCCGGAGCGTACTCCAAAGTATCGAACAACTCCTCCATCTGGACTAGCCAAGCCTCAGCTTTCGCACCACCCTC
>KV011910.1:1841-13691 GCA_001598015.1 Dorcoceras hygrometricum
TATTCAGTTTCGGAAACTGAGTCGATCGGTCCGATCTGATCGACGATCGGAGTTACGGTGAAGTCTCGGTGTTGGAGATGAACTAAATGTTCATTGTTGGACCCGGGCCCGTTGGGCCGGTTCAAGTCCAACACTTAAGTCTATTTAATTAGAGTTAAGCAAGACTTAACAAAAAATAACAAAACACTTGACATCAAAACCTAACCCTAGCACAAAGCCGCCCCTCCCTCCTCTCACACACGTCGCCGCCGCCGCCGCCGCCCGTTGTCGCCGGAAATTCGTTTTCGGCCAACTCGACGAGGAGAATCCATTCGTGCTGATCTCGTCAGCGCTTCTAGTGCAGCCTGACGAAGGAGTCTCGGTTCTGGTCGTGGACCGGATTGGCGATAATCTATCGCAATCTACCGAGAAGAGCCGGGTTCTTTTAATACCGGTTGGAGCCAGGCACAAGTGCCAGCAAGGTATTCATTTTGAACACCCTATGAATGACGATTATTGAATTGTATGATTTTTCGTATTGATCGTCTCCCGGTCTTTTTCTATGTTCTTCCGCTGCCTCGCCGGGGGGCGGATCCGGATCCCCAACACATACAACCACTACTACAAAGCACAGGACAACCCCCGGCTAACAGTACTGATACATAATATGCTATACGCTAACTGGGACACTCTAACCACCTCCTGGGACACCTCCAGTTGGGTCTACTCCACGACCCGCAGAGTCACCATGATAACCTGAAAACACACATAGGCAACAAACAACCAAGCCCCAGAGGGATAGGGGTCAAACCCCACTACGGAGAGCAACTGAAAAACAGCAGTTAGATAGCAACAGATAAAATGCAAATGCTATGCATGAGATCAAGGCTACTACCGAACACAGGGAGCCAAAGGATTCCAAGGACAGATCAACAACTAAAATCCAAACAGAAGGCAGTGGCCACAATGTGTGTGAGTATATAGGAGCTACCCACTCGTTTCAGCACACGGCACCAGGTGCATAATCAACGCTCAACCTGTTGTTGCCCAACACATGACATGTGGGAGCTACCCACTCCGCTCACGGTGGCTAACAGTCCCAGCAGGGAGATGAGGATCGGGAGTTACCCGCGCGCCTCTACAAGCACCCTGGCACGCTCAAATCAGCAAGCAGGATATGGCTACAAGAGATATGATAAAAGCATGTAACAGATGCGTGTATGCAGTGCAACAAAATGCAACAAATAACAAGACAATATACACAGCATCACAAAACAACAAGCATGAGCACATATCCATGCCAAACAAACAAATACTCAAGGACCGAAACACAGAAAAACAACAGCTGGGAGCTACGAACTCCACCAGCGCTATACTACCCCACTATCTCAATAGAGAGCTCTAAACAAACACAAGGCAGGGTCTGAACACTTACCCCAACAAGCTAGGACGGAATGCTAACAGGATACACAAGGGAGATGTCTTCGCACACCTAACCAGCTTCAAGCAAACATCCGAAAGCAATACCCAAACGAAGCGTCTCAGCAAGAGGAGTCCAACGCTACCACTCTTACTTCAATCGGAGCTGTCCACCATCGGCAATCGAAGAAGATAAGGTTCGGTGAACAGTAGCTAGGGTATCGCGACAGAGATCTACAATCGGGAAATATTCTAAGTGTCGGGAAATAATACAAAGCAACGAAGACCAAGTCCTCTTATATACTCAAATCTGTTCAAGCTTCTAAACAGATCTCACCGACAACTTAAATCTCAAAGCTGATATTCCCGCTTGCATCCAGATCTCGTAACAGATCTCACTCTACACCAAAGCAGATCTCTACTAACTCAAACGACGTCGCACCGCTTCTACTGTCACATCTAGACACTTCACCCGCTACTCAGATCTGAATCGCTAGCGCCAACGAAATCTGAACTCAAAACGGTGTCGCTTCCAAACGCTCGGATCTCTCTCAAATCTGAAGACCAACGCTGCTCACTGCTGAGTCTCGCTCGCTAAACCAAAACGCTGTTGTTCCAACTAATCCAAATGACGACGTACCAACACCCGCTACTGAAAACACGCTAGGAGACATCTGAATTCCCACGATATCAGACTTCTCCTCAAAACTGAAAACCAACAATCCAGCGACAACTGCTCACGTCACCACTGCTGAACGCTAGCACTCAGCGATGACCCACGCTAACTTCTGAACAGATCCCGCACCAGAACTCTACTCTCCAGATATGTTCCAAGGATTTATACAAACCCGATAGCTTCTCCAAGCATATTGACTCAAAGCTGAACGTTAAGATCTGCTCAAGCTCAAATCTGAATCCAGCAAACCCGATTATTTAACTCAATTAATCTCATCAGCTTTTCAGGTCTCACACCACTGAAATCCAACACAACAGCTCGCAGCATGTCTTCTAACTCTGAATGGTCCTCTTGGATTGGCCATCTGTCTGAGTGTGATAAGCTGTACTCATAGCCAATCTTAAACTCATCGCTGCCTGCAAGCTCTTCCATAATCGGAAAGTAAATCTTGGATCTCTATCAGACACTATCGAAACCGGAACTCCATGCAATTTAACAACATGGTCAATGTACAGTCTAGCCAGCTTCTTCATCGAACATCTCACATCATAGGGAATGAAATGGGCTGACTTTGAAAGCCTGTCAATCACCACCCAAATCGCATCGTATCCCCTATTTGATCGAGTCAAGTGAGTCACAAAATCCATGGCGATGTGCTCCCAATTCCATTGAGGCACTTCTAAACTCTGGATCAATCCACCAGGTTTCATCCTCTCAGCTTTGACCTGCTGGAAATTCAAACATCGAGCTACAAATCTAGAAATATCATTCCTCATACCTTCCCACCAATAGTGAGACTTCAAGGTATGATACATCTTCTTCTCGCCCGGATGTACACTGTAAAGACTACCTCGTTCAAGATGTTCTCCTTCAGATCAATCAAATTCGGAACAACCAATCTACCTCAAAATCTCAAGCATCCATCAGAAGCAACAGTAAAATCTTCCGACTAACCATTCTGGGCCTTAATCTTCAACTCGTGAATATACGGGTCAATCCTCTGTGCTGCTCTAATGTCTGCAACAACTTGTGGTTTCAACTGAAAAGAAGAAACCATTAAGTACGGATCATCTGCTGAAAACGCCATCCAGAAGTCCCCAAATCCTCATGGACTTTGGATATACTCATCGACGTCAACATCGCAGGCTGGGATTTCCTATTCAAAGCATCGGCTACTAAGTTCATTCGCCCAGGCTGATACTGAATCTCACAGTCAAAATACTTGAGCAACTCCATCCAACGACGTTGCCTCATATTCAGATCTGACTGAGTGAAGATATACTTCAAGCTCTTTTGGTCCGTGTACAACACAAATTGCTCACCATATAGATAATGATGGCAAATCTTCAACGCAAAAACAATGGCGGCCAACTCTAGATCACGAACGGGGTATCTCATCTCATGGGGCTTCAACTTTCGAGACGCATAAGCTATCACTCGCCCGTTCTACATCAAAACACAACCCAGACCATTCAGAGAAGCATCAGAGCACACCACAAAACCTCCAGAACTCGACGGTAAAGACAACACAGGAGCAATAGTAAACTTCTCCTTAAGAAACTTGAAACTCGACTCACACTCGTCTGTCCAAAAAAATTTCCTATCCTTATGGGTCAACTGAGTCACGGCCTAGCTATCGAAGAAAACTTCTCGATGAAACGTCTATAATAGCCAGCCAAACCCAAGAAACTACGAATCTCCGAAATATTTCTAGGTCGCTCCCAGTTAATAAGAACTGCTTCGGCCTTACTCGATCCACATAAATACCTTGTGCAGAAACGACATGACCCAAAAAGGTTACCTTATCCAGCCAGAATTCACACTTGATGAATTTCGCATAAAGCTGTGAGTCTCTCAGTTTCTGCAACACGAGTCTCAAGTGCTTCTTATGCTCTATATAGCTCCTCGAGTACACAAGAATGTCATCTATGAAGACAATCACGAAATGATCGATATACTCGCTAAAGATGCGATTCATCAATCCATGAAGACAGCAGGAGCATTCGTCAATCCGAACGGCATCACAAGGAACTCATAGTGCCCGTATCTTGTCTTGACAGCCGTCTTCGACACATCAGCGTCTCTAATCCGCAAATGATGATAACCAGATTGCAGATCAATCTTGGAGTACACTGCCGATCCCTGCAGCTGATCAAAAAAGTCATCAATCCTCGACAAAGGATACTTGTTCTTAATCGTCGCTTTATTCAGCTGCCGAAAATCTACACACATCATCATAGATCCATCATTCTTCTTCACAAAGAGAATCGGAGCTCCCCAAGGTGACATACTCGGTCTGATGAAGTCTTTCTCCAAAAGATCACGCAACTGATCCTTGAGCTCCTTCAACTCAGCTGGCGCCAACCGCTATGGGGCTCTCGAAATCGGGGCTATTCCTGGCACCAACTCTATGCTGAATTCAATCTCTCTTCTCAGAGGGAATCCTGGAATCTCATCCGGAAACACGTCAGGGAATTCTCGAGCAATCGGGACATCACTGAACTCTATCCGTGATTCTAGGGAAACATCAAGGACATAAATCATAGACCCAAGATTCTCAAGAGACAACAGGCTAAACATCTCAATGGCAGATACTAATGGAATCTTAGGTCGTGAATCAGCACCATAGATGTGACACCCTAACCCAACGGGGTCACGGATTTGGGGGTAATTAAATTTTCGAAACAAAGGAAGGGCTGAAAGATAATTTTTTATAAGCTGTATCTCTTATAACTTCATAAGAAATAGTAACTCTAAGACAAAGCTAACAAACGTTTAATTTGCGCGCCAACTGCTGAAAACTTATTTGCGGAAAAACAGAGTCTAATATATAACTTTGCAATTGCGATTACAACATCCGAATTTCTACATGAATAAACAGCTGTTGTAATTGATTTCAATACAGTATTCCTAAGATACAAAACAACGACTGCTACGACATGGAATACGTTGGCCATTGATAAACACACATCACCCAGCAGCTGATTCACATTTCACCATCTGTTCGCTCCTCAGCTGTCGCACCTGCACCATTTTAAAAGCTAGTGAGCCTAGGGGCTCAGCAAGTAAAACCTGAATAATAATAAGATCAAATACGCAGATGGACTTCTGATCATTCATAAGTTAAAGGAACATCAATACGTAAACACTTCTTAAACATTCGTAAACATAGAGACAGGGGAATATAACTCAGATCTCAACATTAACATTATTTTCCTTAGATTTATGGCTCAGAAGCTCTCCTTAGGTCCGTGTTGCACCTGATCAAGTGACTACTGATATCAGCCTTAGCCTTTGGCATCTTTGCGAAAGGGCAACCGACATATAGACGACTGCTCACCCTTCTCTATATGGGAGGGCAACTAATAGCTGCTCACCTTACCCCATTATGACCGTCTGTTATCTTTGCCATAAGTCTCAAAATAAACTTTTGTTCCTTTAACATCTTTCGTAAAAACTTCTTTCTCAAAATCCTCGGGTTCCATCGTTTTAAAACTTTTGCTTCCACTTTGAAATTTCACTGAGTATCGAATTCGAACTTTGAATTCAAAACCATTAACAGGAGACCAGTCGCAAGAGGAACCAGTCGAAATGAATAAAACCAGCTGCAAGGATAAAACCAGCTGCAAGGACTTTTTAAACATATTAAATGAAACGATGTCGTTAGCGCGTCAACCAGCCGTAAGAAAAGCATTTAAACTACCAGTCGCAAGAGAATGCTAACACATGTAAAACCAGACGCAAGGATTTTACTTAAAAAGGGACCAGCGGTAAGGTACTTTTAAATGAAACGGCGTCGTTAACATATCGACCAGCCGCAGTAAAAATATTAACAACCAGTCGCAATGAACAGTATTAGTCGCAAGACTAATACCAACTGGAATGAACAGTAGAAACCAGACGCAAGGAATAACCAGTCGTAATGAACAGTACTTTTTGAAACGAATATTGCAACTGCCGAAATTTAACAATAAAATGCATCTGCTGATGAACAGTGCATCTATTGGATTTTAAAAACAAACATGCACCTGCTGGTGAACAGTGCATCTACTGAATTTACGCAAACAACGCAGCTGCTGGATTTTAACAAGGAAATGCAACTGCTAGAATAAAACTGGATATATGTAACATCAAAACAACAACTATGCTACCAGCCGTTGCCTATCAAACCAAACTTCATAATGGTTCGACTAGCAACTACCGATTACACCGTTATCAAATTCTGATATTACAACTACTAAATTGAAGAACATTCATAAACTTCCTGGGAATAAACTCGAATTCTCAGTACTTTAAAACATTACAAACTTTCTGGAAAACATTTTGGAAGCATCATAAACATCAAAACATCATTTTCAAACCCATCTTCTTTCCTTTGAACATGTATAAATCATTTTAAACATGAACGCTAAACATAACATAACATATAGGCAAGGAGACTCAAGAACATCAATACATGCTTTAAATGATGAGTCAAAAATCAGCTTTTACTTGCCTTTAACAAAACTTGCAACGGTAGCTAGTTCCTGCTGGATCTTCTCCGTGAGCAATCACACGAGCTTTTCTGGAATTTATTTCGAAGAACACTAGAGAATTTCCTTGCAAATGATAAAGGTCTTGCTTTGAAAACATGTTTAAATATGGAAGGGATTAGCGGCAAGCTACTTGTGAAATCAAGCATGACACACTTAGAAAATTTGGTAAAATTCCCTTCCTCTCTTTTTAATTTATAAAACACCAAACTTTTTCCAAAAGAAATCATTTGTCCTCCTTAAGAAATGTTTTCAATTATTTTAAAACCTGCTCGTGCACTACCCTTGGAGTCACCTGCTGAAACCAGCCATGTCACACTTATCTTCTGAAATTAAAAGATTAGCGATACATAAACATTTCATAATACCCATTATAAAATAAACAAATGCATAATGTGGTCCCAAGGATTTTTGGGGCGTTACAACTCTACCCTCCTTATTAAAATTTCGTCCTCGAAATTTACGTACCAAATAGGTAAGGACTTAGCATATCAACTTCTGTTTCCCACGTTGCTTCTCGCTCCGACTGATTAGTCCATTGTACCTTAACCATAGGAATGCTACGGTTTCTTAATCTTCTAATTTCTCGGAGGAGAATTCTTTCTGGTTTTTTTTCATAACTTAAATCCGGTGATAACTGGATTGGTTCATGACTTAACACATGTGAGGGGTTAGAAACATATTTCCTCAAAGCTGATACGTGAAAAACATTGTGCACAGCTGCCAGCTGGGGAGGCAGTGCTAAACGATAGGCTAATATTCCTATCTTCTCCAAAATCTCATATGGTCCAATATATCTTGGACTCAGTTTCCCTTTCTTCCCAAAACGCATAACTCCTTTCATGGGAGCTATTCTCAGAAACACATGATCACCTGATTCAAAATTCAGTTCCCTTCTTCGATTGTCCGCATAAATTTTTTGTCGACTTTGAGCAGCTTTCATTCTTTCCTTTATTTTCCTAACAGCTGCTGCTGTTTGCTCCACAACATCTGGTCCTAAGCCAACTCTTTCACCAACTTCATCCCAATGAAGTGGTGTTCTACACTTTTGGCCATACAGAGCTTCATATGGAGCCATTTGAGAAACTGTTATTATAGGCAAATTCTACCAGTGGTAATTTTCCACAATGCATGCCCTGAGCAAATCTTCTAAAATCTGGATCACCCTTTCTGATTTTTCATCAGTCTGGGGGTGAAACGCAGTACTGAATGTATACTTTGTACCCATAGCTTTATGTAGACCTTTCCAAAATGCTTATGTAAACTTAGGATCTCTATCGGATACAATGGAAACTGGAACACCATGTAGCCTCACTATTTCCTTAACATATAATTCTGCATATCTACTCACCTCGTAAGTTGTTTTAACTGGTAAGAAGTGAGCAGACTTAGTGAGTCTATCAATTATAACCCAGATGGAGTTATATCCTTGAACTGTTCTTGGTAATCCAGTCACGAAATCCATCGCTATACTCTCCCATTTCCATTCTGGAATGGGCAATGGCTTCAATAATCCAGCTGGTCGCTGGTGTTCGGCTTTCACCAATTGACATGTCAAACATTCAGCTACAAACCTAGCAACATCCCTTTTCATTCCTGGCCACCAATACAACTGCTGGAGGTCCTTGTACATTTTCGTACTTCCTGGATGTACTGAATATGGAGTTGCATGAGCCTCTTTCAAAAGATCAGCTCTTAGATCATCTACTTGAGGTACCAAATTCTGGCCCATAAATCTAACAATTCCATCTTCTGAAAAATAGAGGTTGCTGCCTCTTTCTTTATCTTGTTTGACCCATCTCTTCAATTGCTCATCTTGCAGCTGACCTTCTCGAATTTGATTTAACAAGTTTGATCTTACTGAGAGGTCTGCTAAGAACACATCATTACTACTGCTGGACACTATCTCAAGTCCAAACCTTTCAATTTCAGTCGCCAATGACTTTTGAACAACCAGCTGCGACAATCCCATCGATTTTCTATTCAATGCATCAGCTACCACGTTTGCTTTTCCTGGATGATAACTGATAGTACAATCATAATCCTTAACCAGCTCCAACCACCGCCTCTGCCTCATATTCAATTCTTTCTGGGTGAAGAAGTATTTCAAACTTTTATGATCTCTGAATATCTCACACTTCTCCCCATAGAGATAATGTCTCCATATCTTAAGGGCAAAGACAACAGCTGCTAGTTCTAAATCATGCGTTGGGTAATTCTTCTCGTGATCCTTCAGCTGTCTAGATGCATATGAAATGACTTTATTCTCCTGCATCAATACAGCTCCTAGTCCCAACTTTGATGCGTCAGTGTAAATCACAAATTTTCCTTCATCAGTCGGCATAGTTAAAACTGGTGCTTCTATCAATGCTTGCTTTAACTTGTCAAAACTGTTTTTACATTCAACTGTCCAGTTATACTTCACCTGCTTCCTTGTTAACGTAGTCAAAGGAACAGCAATCTTAGAGAATCATTGGATAAATCGCCTATAGTATCCAGATAAACCCAAGAAACTCCTTATCTCTGCAACATTCTTTGGTACTGGCCAGTCTTTAACAGCTTCTACTTTAGCTGGATCTACTTCTATTCCATCCTTAGAAATAACATGGCCTAAGAATGATACCTTCTCCATCTAGAAGTCACATTTGCTAAATTTAGTAAACAGTTTCTTATCTTTCAAAATCTGGAGAACGATTCTTAAATGTTGAGCATGCTCCCTTCTGGTCTTAGAATACACTAAGATATCATCTATGAAAACCACTACAAACTGGTCTAAGTATGGTTGAAATACCCTATTCATTAAATCCATAAAAACTGATGGAGCATTCGTAAGTCCAAAGGACATAACTAAGAACTCATAGTGGCCATATCTAGTTCTAAAGGCTGTTTTGTAAACATCAGATGCCTTAATTTTCAGTTGGTGATACCCAGACCTCAAGTCGATCTTAGAGAAAACTACTGACCCTTTCAACTGGTCGAACAGATATTCTATCCTTGGTAATGGATACTTATTTTTAATCGTCAATTTATTCGACTCTCGATAGTCTATACATAACCTCATACTTCCATCCTTCTTCTTAACAAATAAAACAGGGGCTCCCCAGGGGGAAGTACTTGGTCTAATAAACCCCTTCTCTAACAAATCTTGTATCTGTTCTTTCAATTCCTTCATTTCCGTTGGAGCTAATCGGTATGGTGGTTTAGATACTGGAGCAGCTCCTGGGACCAAATCAATTGAAAATTCCAGCTCTCTGTCTGGTGGCAGTCCCTGGATGTCTTCTGGAAAAACTTCAGGGAATTCATTTGCTACTTCTACGGCTGACAGCTGAGGTCTATCAGTCGCTACTAAGGATGATATAACTCGGGGAAATCTATCGACATGCTTGGCTAAAAACTGGAATGACTCTCCCACGGGTGGGTTAACAACTACTGTTCGTAATTTGAAATCAATTAATACCCCGTACTTAGTTAGCCAATCTATTCCCAAAATCATATCAAACTTCTGGCATCGGCAATATAATCAAATCAGCCCTAATCTTGTGTCCTTGAAGTTTAAGCTCTAAACTCCTAATCAACTCATGAGACACCAGCTGTTCTCCTGAAGGTATTGATACACAGTAACCTACCAATACTTGCTCCGGCTGGATACACAGTTTCTTAACAAACTCAGCAGCAATAAATGAATGTGTAGCTTCTGAATCTATTAAAGCCAGAGAAGGAAACCCAGCTATCGAAATTTCACCTGTAACTACTGTCGAGTCTGGATTGGCTTGATCAGCAGTCATTACGTAGGCTCTACTGGTTACCAGTTGCTTGGATTTTTGACAATTCTTCATAATATGTCCTGGCATCCCACATTTATAGCAGACATTTTGTCCAAGTCTGCACTGTCCAGGATGAGATTTCTGGCACTTAGGACACACTGGACCTTGATCAGCAGTCATTACGTAGGCTCTACTGGTTACCAGTTGCTTGGATTTTTGACAATTCTTCATATATGTCCTGGCATCCCACATTTATAGCAGACATTTTGTCCAAGTCTGCACTGTCCAGGATGAGATTTCTGGCACTTAGGACACACTGGACTATTATTACCAGCGGGAACAGAACTAATAGGTTGAATCAGCAGAGGTTTTTGCTCCTGAGGCTTCTACTGGCTCTTGTTCTGTTTCTTGAATGGCATCTGATCCTTCTGCTTAAAGGCTTGTCTCTTTTGTTGCCTTTCCTCATCAAGATCCTTCCAATCCCTTTCAATTTGCAGGGCTCTATCCACTGCTTCTCTATAAGTCCTTGGCACGGATAGCCTAACATTCATTTTGAACATAGGCTTCAATCCTTCTATGAAATGATTCAATTTCTCTTCTGGATCTCTTCCAATCAATGGCACAAAGTAGCACCCTCTCTCAAATACACGTGCATATTCTTGCACAGTCAAACTTCCTTGTTTAAGAGTCAAGAAATCTCTCTTTAGTTCAGACCTTTTACCAGTTGGGAAGTATTGTTCAAAGAATACTTGCTTGAAATCTGCCCAAGTTAGGTTCAGTAGATCCACAGACAATTTGGCTCCTTCCCACCAAATCATCGCATCTTCCCTTAACATATAGATAGCGCACATGGGCCTAACTAAATCAGGCGTCTGGAGGTACTCAAAAATAACCTCCATGGATTTGATCCAGCTCTCAACAATTAGTGGATCAGTAGTACCACTAAATTCCTTAGGCTTCTGTCGTCTGAACCTGGGGATCATCATTACTTGGTCCCCTGCTGCTGGAAGATTGCCCATTGCTTCTGCTATTTTGCTCTACCAGCAGTCGCAACAATTGAGTGATATTAGTATTATTATCACTATAAAGGAATACTTCTTCTGCCTCATCCTCTACCTGACATCTTATATTCTATAGCCCGCAATCCACCGCATACATTTATCAGAACATGCTAAAACAAAAGACAATGCTCTGAAAATAAAACTCACAACTTAGAGGAACAGACGATGAACTTTGATCCAGCTGATGGTGCATGTGTTTATCTCAGGAACGTTGCTCTGATAACATGTTGTGACACCCTAACCCAACGGGGTCACGGATTTGGGGGTAATTAAATTTTCGAAACAAAGGAAGGGCTGAAAGATAATTTGTTATAAGCTGTATCTCTTATAACTTCATAAGAAATAGTAACTCGAAGACAAAGCTAACAAACATTTAATTTGCGCTCCAACTGCTGAAAACTTATTTGCGGAAAAACAGA
>KV011910.1:13946-26448 GCA_001598015.1 Dorcoceras hygrometricum
CTCAGAAGCTCTCCTTAGGTCCGTGTTGCACCTGATCAAGTGACTACTGATATCAGCCTTATCCTTTGGCATCTTTGCGAAAGGGCAACCGACATATAGACGACTGCTCACCCTTATCTATATGGGAGGGAAACTAATAGCTGCTCACCTCACCCCATTATGACCGTCTGTTATCTTTGCCATAAGTCTCAAAATAAACTTTTGTTCCTTTAACATCTTTCGTAAAAACTTCTTTCTCAAAATCCTCGGGTTCCATCGTTTTAAAACTTTTGCTTCCACTTTGAAATTTCACTGAGTATCGAATTCGAACTTTGAATTCAAAACCATTAACAGGAGACCAGTCGCAAGAGGAACCAGTCGAAATGAATAAAACCAGACGCAAGGAATAACCAGTCGTAATGAACAGTAATTTTTTAAACGAATATTGCAACTGCCGAAATTTAACAATAAAATGCATCTGCTGATGAACAGTGCATCTATTGGATTTTAACAACAAACATGCACCTGCTGGTGAACAGTGCATCTACTGAATTTACGCAAACAACGCAGCTGCTGGATTTTAACAAGGAAATGCAACTGCTAGAATAAAACTGGATATATGTAACATCAAAACAACAACTATGCTACCAGCCGTTGCCTATCAAACCAAACTTCATAATGGTTCGACTAGCAACTAACGATTACACCGTTATCAAATTCTGATATTACAACTACTAAATTGAAGAACATTCATAAACTTCCTGGGAATAAACTCGAATTCTTAGTACTTTAAAACATTACAAACTTTCTGGAAAACATTTTGGAAGCATCATAAACATCCAAACATCATTTTCGAATCCATCTTCTTTCCTTTGAACATGTATAAATCATTTTAAACATGAACTCTAAACACAACATAACATATAGGCAAGGAGACTCAAGAACATCAATATATGCTTTAAATGATGAGTCAAAAATCAGCTTTTACTTGTCTTTAACAAAACTTGCAACGGTAGCTAGTTCCTGTTGGATCTTCTCCGTGAGCAATCACACGAGCTTTTCTGGAATTTATTTCGAAGAACACTAGAGAATTTCCTTGCAAATGATAAAGGTCTTGCTTTGAAAACATGTTTAAATATGGAAGGGATTAGTGGCAAGCTACTTGTGAAATCAAGCATGACACACTTAGAAAATTTGGTAAAATTCTCTTCCTCTCTTTTTAATTTATAAAACACCAAACCTTTTCCAAAAGAAATCATTTGTCCTCCTTAAGAAATGTTGTCAATTATTTTAAAACCTGCTCGTGCACTACCCTTGGAGTCACCTGCTGAAACCAGCCATGTCACACTTATCTTCTGAAATTAAAATATTAGCGATACATAAACATTTCATAGTACCCATTATAAAATAAACAAATGCATAATGTGGTCCTAAGGATTTTTGGGGCGTTACAATAGAAATCCCATTTCTCTCCAAATCGAGGTCTAAATCTCACCACATCATGGAAAAAATCAACAGTCGCTCTATAATCTGACAACACATCCATACCCAAGATGCAGTCAAAATCTCTAATCTCCAGAGAAATCAAATTAGTCACCAACTCCTTCTCATCAAATCTAATCACACAATCCAAAACCACCTAACGGGACAACAAACTCACGCCAGCAGGGGTAGATACGGAGACAACATCACACAGTGGGGAAGAACTCAACCCACACTCATACACAATCAAATCAGATATAAAGGAGTGTGATGCTCCAGTATCCAACAAAACTCGTGCAAAAAAGTCAAAGATATTATAAGTACCTGCAATCACTCCCCCAGGTATCTCATCAGCTTGCTCTCTCGTCAAGGCATTCACCTGGGCCTGCTGCGGTACCGAAAACTGAGATCTCGAAGATCCTCCAAACCTAGACGGTTCACGAGGTTAGAATCCAGATCGTTGGGACTGAACAAAAGGTTCCGGTCTCTGTGAAGAACCACCAGCCGAACCTTGTTGCGACTGAATCAAAGGCTGTCCACCCATCAAAGGACACACTCTAGAGAAATGTCCCGGTTGGCCACATTGATGGCAAGAACCCCGAACTCCACGGCACTGCGAAGTCATATGTCTACCTCCGCACTGTCCACACGTCACACTCCCTGATCCACTGCCACAAGATCTAACAGAACCAGAGGAACTCGAATTCAACCATCCAATAAACTATTTCCCTCGAGGCTTGAACTTCTGGCGATTCGATTGCTACGATGTTTGTGGAGGCTGAAACGCATACATCCCCTCAGGCACAGGAAGGAAACCACGCCCAGCTGTTGGCTGAACTTGATTCTGCGCTTCCAACAAACTCTCCTCAATGTCCACCGCTCTATCCACTGCCTCGGCATAAGTCGCAGGAGAACCAGCCAACACCATACAGAACAAATCATGTCTCAACCCTCTCAGAAACTTGTTCCTATTCGTCCTCTCCTGGTTAGCAACATGGGGAACATACGACAGAAGCGACGAAAACTGTCTAGCATACTCAGCTACCCTCAAGTTCCCTTGCTTCAGATTATCAAACTCCCTCTCGCGGTTATTGTAGGACTCAGGGGTATACTCCTGACGAAAAACTGTACAGAAGCTCTCCGAAGTAATCAAACTCCCACTCTCTATCATATCTCGGGAAGTACCATCGTTGAGCATTCTCCCTCAACTGCAAAACAGCTGACTTCAATCTCCTCTCTTGAGAATACTCTACCGCGTCAAACAATTCCTCCATATGTTCCAACCAACCTTCAGCAATCAAACCGCCCTCGGCGCCAGTGAATGTAGGGGGATTCGTCCGTTGGAACCTAGCCAGAACTAGCTCCATCTCGTCAATCTGTCTAGTCACGTCTTCCACCTCTGCCTTTCTAGCCCGACGACGCAAAGGTTCACTCGACTGAGCAAAATCCTCATCGCTCTCAAGAGCCCTAGACTCCTCAACTGTCCGCCTAGTGGTTCTACCTCTACCTCTCCTCGACGGCATCTATCAAAGCTCAAGGTAAGAACCAGAAAATATATCACAGAGGCAGATATCAACATCACAAAATCACAGAGTCAATCAGAAACAAAAGCTCAAACTCTGTGCCTAGACTCAAGTGTGATAGAAAAAAATCGAGCTTATCCCAGTTTAAGCTCTGATACCAAAATTTCAGTGTCAGGCCCGGTGCACTAATACATAGATAAATACTAGAAAATTAAGCAGAAGCAACAAAATCAGGGCTTAAAAATTTTTCGAAATATTGGGCCTTATCCAAAACATCATCTTAAAATAGTTCATAATCAAAATATGAGTTTAACTCAAAACTCAAACAGCCCATCAACAGGTACAAAGCAAGTAGTAAATCAACTACAGATCCCCTCAGTAAAATAAATGCACAGGACATCCCCTGGCTCAATATAAATACATAACACTGGGACTCGAATCAGAAAGGGGATCGACCAGCTGAAGCTCCATTCTGTCCAGCCTGGTTACCTGAAGAACTTGCCAAAGCCAATACAGACCAAGGCAGCCCAAAAACAGGGAAAAGTAAAGAGGTCAAACCTCAGTACGAAGAGCCATCTAAAAATAGCAAATCATGCAACATGCTATACTTAAAGTTATGAAATGCATGATGTCTATCAAAGGAATCGGTCATCAAGGCCAACGACTCAGCTGGCAAATATCTCAAATGAGCCTCATCCATGCACAGCCAATTAGCCGATGGAACAACCATCGGTCCGTGATCTTCAGGCCCGTCAGCCATCACAGCTCAGTGGTCTTCAGGCGCGACGAATCAGTCGGCCACCACCCCGATGATAGCATTTGACCCTTCAGGGGCGACAACTCAGCCGGCCGATCAAAATGCTAGCTCGACTCAGGTCATCAATCGAAATATCAGGTTCAATATGTATGCATGAATGCCATTCAATAATCAGATTCCAATGCATACAATAATCAGCATGGAAAACAGATCATGCAACAGAGCATAGTCAATCAAATCTATTCACAAAGTCACGTATTCACAGTATACAGGTTCACAACAAGAAATATAAACATGTCCTGCCCAAAGCTGTTTATAGGGGCTCAATCCGTACCTCAAACCAGCTTAAACCTCAATGAGATCTCACCAGAGTACGGCACCAACGACCTGCTCAAGTCTGCTTCCTCACTGACTCATGGCAAAGATTAACAGAAGCTGCCGGAAGCCCAAATCCAGAAGCTCAAATCTGAATGGGGAAAACCATCGACTGGAATTCATGAAGTTACTCGAACCTGCAACTACTTCGCTCTTCTTCTGCAAGTCGATCTACAACTCCAAACTGGTATCCAGCGAAAGAGTTAAGCAAGACGAACCCAGCACCACCAATCTCGCTCCAAACAACGGCGAAAATCGACGGGAATCTAACGGAGAAGGGTTGGATGAACAGTACTAATCGAGGGTTTGTCTGGAATGTAGATACGATATGTCGGGTTGAAAAATGACTAAGTGTCGATCGCTACTTAGCATTTAAATCCTTCAGACAACGCTACAGTGAAAGTCAACACCGACTTATTCAGATCTCATCGACAACTCAGATCTTAGCGCTAAGGCAAAAGTCCCACAGATCTGGCCTCAGTGATAACTCAAATCTGGCTTCACTACGCTAAACAAGCGCTACTAATCAAAACGGAGTCGCCTAGGAGTCCCGCTCACTAACACTCAACGTCGTCGCGCTATATCCAGATCTGAAGCAGACCTCACTAACGCTCATCCAGATTTGATCAAATCTGAGATCCTCAAACCGCACCGATTTACTCCGAACTCACGAACCGGACCGGTCCAAATTGTACCATGGACCAACGCTTGACTTCTCCTCGCTAACCAAATCTATCCCTCACTCAATCCAAGATCTGACTAGCGCCTAAAACGACATCGCTTCAATTCCCCCTCACGATAACTCACTCAAACCAGCGAGGACCAGATCTGAACACCCAGATCTCACTCAAATCTAAAAAATCCAAAATTCAGATTTCGACATAAAATTCGCCAAGCGTTACTTCCAGTCAAACCCGATAGCTACCAGCTCAAACTGATCTATACCAAATCTGAAAACACGAAAATCATCAAAGAATTAACCAATTCTCTCAAGCATGAAAATTCGATGACCAACATCTCATTGGTTAATCCTATTCAGATCTGAGTATTACGCTAATCACCAAAATACAGATTTAGTCCTCACAGTCAGGCCCGGTGCTCTAATACATAGATTAGATACTCAAGCAAGCACAATTAAGCGGAAGCATTAAATTAGTGCTTAAAAATTTTCAAATTGGGCCTGATCCAAAATATCATTTAAATTAAGTTCATAATCAAAGTAAGGATTTACACTCAAAATCCAACAACATCAGCAACAGGCAACAAGCATCAAATACAGATCCCCTCAAATACTGTAGGCACAGGACATCCTCTGGCTCAATATATCAATACATAAGTACATAACTGGGACTCAAAGCGGGCATCTTCCAGCAAGCGTTCCACTCTGCCCAACTGGATTACCTGAAGAACCTGCAAAGGCCAACACAGACCAAAGCAGCCCAGAAACAGGGAAAATAAACGAGGTCAAAACTCAGTACGAAGAGCACTCATAAAACAGCAATTCATAAAACATGCAATATTTCAAGTCATGATATGCATGAGGGTACCAAAGAACATCGGTAATCAAGGCCAAAAACTCAGCTGGAAATTAAAATCTCAATGGAGCCTCAACACCATGCACAGCCAATCAGCCAGTGGAAATCATCGATCCATGATCTTCAGGTGCGACAATCAGCCGACCATCACAACTCAGTGGTATTCAAGCACGACAGCTCAGCAGGCTACCACCTCGATGATAGCATTGGACCTTTCAAGCACGACAACTCAGCAGGCTGATCACAACTCTAGCTCAATTCGGACATCAATAAAATTCAGGCTCAATATGTATGTGTGAATTCCAGTCAATATCAATTCACTAACATACATAAAGCATACGTAAACAGAACAGATAATCAAATCACAGTCAATCAAATCTATTCACCTAAACACTCAGACACAGCATTCTCAACACACTAAAAATATTCTCATGCTTATTCCAAAGCTGTTTAAATAAGCTAAAATTCGTACCTCCTCTAAGCTGCTAATACCTCGACAGCTCATGCAGAACACAGATCCAACAGCTTGCTCAATCAACTGCGCTACTAGCTCTTCAAGAACTCAACAGAAGATACCTACGAGCTCAAACCTGCCAAGATATCTCATAATCAGCTCACATCAAAGCTCATACAGCTTACAGCCTAAAGTCATGTAGCCTAAAACAGCTACCTCAACACTACAGAGCACTATCCAGCTCTAAATCGAAGCTTAGGTCAGTAAGAAATCACTTACCCAAAGCTGCTCAAGAACGAAAGAACCACCGGACAACAATCGCGAAGATATCGAACTCTGCAACTACTTCGTGCTCCCTCAACTCATCGATTCAAGTCTCCAAACTGGTATCAATCGAAAGATCTAAGGAAGACGAGCTCAGCGACACCAATATTGCTCCAAACGGCGGCGTAAATCGACGACAATATCACGAAATATGGTTCGATGAACACAAAAGGTTCGCGAAGCTCTCGGGAATAAGATAAGAAATATCGGGTTCGAAATCGACTAAGTGTTGCTCGAAACTTATATTTAAATCTCCCAGTCAGAGCTACAGTGAAAGTCAAACACTCAAATCTGGACGCTACCTCAGATCTGGGCGCCATCTCAAATTTTAGTGCTAACTCAGATCTGACTCTGCTACGCTATCCTCACTCGCAATCACCAAACAACGTTTTGTAGGAGTCCCGCTCCAAAAAAACAGAACTTGCGACAAACAGATTTGGTCAAATCTGATATCATTAAACCGCACCAGTCTACACCAACTCATGAACCGGACCGGTCCACACAGTATCGTTGACCAACACTTGACTTCCCCAAATAGACGCGCACATCTGCTCACTCCCACTGAACAGATTTCACTCAACCAACATCAAATCTGGTAACACGATACGACGTTGCATTACCTCCAACTCTAGATTCCACTACTCAAATATGTACCCTCAACTCAAAGTCTCCAGAACATCTCAAATCTGATATATTCCGATACCAATCCCCGACAACACTCAACTCAAACACAATACATCAAAATAGATCATACCCGAGTATGATCTTCCCAAATCCTCTTGCGCCACTCGGATCTGTTCCAAGCCACCTGATAGCGACCAACAATCCACATCTGATCTGTTCCACCTCAAATCCAAAAATCACCAACAGAAAAACCAAATCCTTCAAATATGAACCCGATGGTTAACTTTTCCTTGGTTAATCCTTATCCAGATCTGATTATTTCGTTAATCACCAATTAATAATTTCTAGTCCTCACATAGACGATGAGCGGATCTGGGAGACCGGGCCCAGTGAACCTCTGTTAATGTGATGATGATGTAGGTCGGGTGAAACCGGCCGCCATGTACGTTGGTTTAAGATTGATCAATCGAACATGGTCCACACTTCATGGATACGACTCACACGTTTTTTTGTTATGCTATGTCATGCCTTATTATGTATATTCTACGATGACGATATGTTACGACTGATGTATGAACCATGTTTACGATCATCCATGCATGCATGTTTTAATGTTATTTTATTATGCGTATGTGCTTGCGTGTGGTTTTATTATACGTACTTTGCTATTTTAAAAGATAGAGCATGCTGGGTCTTTAGGGTCACTAGGTTTAAATGGTGCAGGTGAGACTACTGATGAGTTTTTCCCTACTGGCGGTGAGGACCTCTGAGTGTCCGCTGCAGCTGTACCCCGTGGCCACTCTGACGTTTTATCTATGTTATGATACATTTTCAGATATTTTATTTAGCATGTTCAGTTTCCACAACTTCTACGTACTCTGATTTTAAACAGCATTGATGATTTTATGTTTTAAGATATTCATTTATTTATGTTTTAAAGGATGTTAGAAATGTTTTAAGGGGAATGAGCCATAATTTTTAGTTTATTTATTCCGCACATGATTTAAGGGGAATGAGCCATACTTTTTAGTTTATTTATTCCGCACATGATTTTTAAAAAAATTCTAGGGTCTGGATCGTTCCAATTGTATCTAAAATTGACTCATATAATAGTAACTTTGTAATTATGCTGTATCCATCTACCTAGCTTTGTTTTCGGGTTTTTATGATAACAGATAACATGTTGTTGTAAAGCAAGAAGACACGCTTGTTGCATTTTGTAAAAAAAAAATCTGTTAATTATCCTGGCTTAATTTGTTTAATTGTTAATTACCCTTTAAAATTCGATTAGCACCCGAGGTCCCCACATTAGGTGGTATCTGTGAGACCCGAGAGTTTATAAGATTAATTGAGTTAATTAATCGGGTTTAACATAGACCAGATTTGGCTTGAACAGATCTGAGATGAGCCAACTTTGAGTTGGTACTCTTGGCGAAGTTATCGGGTCCGTATAAGTCCTTGAATCAGCTCTGGTGAGTTGGAGATTTCCCATGGGAACTGATCATATGTGGCTTGTTGGTCGATTTCGATGCATTTCAGATTGAGTAGCGGGTGACGTGTCCAGATGCGAGAGTGGACTCTGTGCGACATCCTTTGGGGTAAGTCAGGATCTGTTTTGGAGTAGAGCCAGATCTGATGTGAGATTCAGATCCGAGTGGGAAATCAGTTTTGAGACTTAAGTGTCGGTGGGTTCTGTTCTTCAGATTTGAGCATATTTGACCTTTTAATAGAGGACTTTGCCTTCGTTATTTGTTATTCAGCTTCGACACTTAGAATATTTCCCGATAGCGAATCCTATCGCGATACCCTAGCTACTGTTCACCGAACCTTATCTTCTCCGATTGCCGACGGTAGACAGCTCCGATTGAAGTAAGAGTAGTAGCGCTGGACTCCTCTTGCTGAGACGTTTCGTTGGTACAGCTTTTGGAAGCTTGTGTGAAGCTTGGAGAGACCTTTTAATAGAGGACTTTGCCTTCGTTATTTGTTATTCAGCTTCGACACTTAGAATATTTCCCGATAGCGAATCCTATCGCGATACCCTAGCTACTGTTCACCGAACCTTATCTTCTCCGATTGCCGACGGTAGACAGCTCCGATTGAAGTAAGAGTAGTAGCGCTGGACTCCTCTTGCTGAGACGTTTCGTTTGGTACAGCTTTTGGAAGCTTGTGTGAAGCTTGGAGAGATTGCGAGACATCACCCTTCTGTAGTCTGTTAGCATAAGCGCTGGATTACTTCTGCCGTTCAGGTAGCTTTTTGGGTAAACGTTAAGATCCTACCTTGTGCTTCGTTTAGAGCCTTCTATTGTGTTAGAAGGGTAGGACAGATTTGGTTGAGCTCGTAGCTCCAAATTCGATGTTTTTGTGCTACTGTCCTGCGTTGTTGCTTAGCAGGTTCTCGGATCTGTTTTGTTCGGGACTTCGTTGTTGTAATTATAGCTTAGAGCTGAGGTACGGATGTAAGCTTGTTTTACAGCGTTGGATTTGGCATGGATATGTGTAATTTCTTGTTGTTCCGTGGTGCAGTGTATGCTTTGTGTTACTTGTTGTTATCTGTTGCATCTTCATTCACTCATGTATCATGTTGAGCTCAGATCTTGTTAGTCGTGATTGTTGTATTTGATCTGTGTGTACCAGGATGCCTGGTTTGGAGGCCGAGCGCGTAACTCCCGTCACCCTCATCTCCCTGCTAGGATCTGTTAGCCACTATGAGCGGAGTGGATAGCTCCCGTAGCTCATGAGTTGGGCAACAGCAGGTTGAGCTATGTTTTGCATCTGGTACCGTGTGCTGAGACGAGTGGGTAGCTCCCATATACTCACACACCCCGTGGCCACCATTGCTCAGTGATCTTTTTATGTCATTGATTTGCTCTTGAGATTCCCTTGGCTCCCTGCCTTCGGTTGTAGCCTCATCTCATGCATAGCATTGCATATTATCTGTTGTTGTCTTATGTTGTTTTTCAGTTGCTCTCCGTACTGGGGTTTGACCACGTGTCCCTCTGGGGCTGGTGTTTGTTTGCCTGTGTGTGTTTTCAGGTTACCATGGTTTCACCGCTGGTCGTGGAGTTGATCCAGCTGGTAGTGCCCCGGGAGGTGGATAGAGTCTCCCAGTTATATATAGTAGATGCATATGATATTTTTGTTATATTGTATTGTATCTCTGTTGAGCGAGAGACTCATCGCTCTGTTTATTTGGGAGTCACTCTATGTTTGCATGTTGTATGAGATGTAGTTGGGTTTTAAGCATTGTAAAACCTGTATTTTGAGTATTGCAGTATTATGTTATCTTTCCGTCAGGCCAAAAAGCGAAAATTTAAACCACTATTTTATTACTTCCGATATTGTTTCTTGCGTGGTTTAACTCTGAGTTGAGCACGAGGCCTGAAATTTTTGATATCAGAGCTTAAGCTGGGATAAGCTCAATTTCTTTTGATCACACTTGAGTCGAGGCACAGTGTTGTTTGTTGCATGTGCATGACTATGTGGTTTATTTGCTATGTGATATATTTGTTGCTGTGTGATCTTACCCTCTTAGTGCCTTCGTAGATTCCGCCTAGACGTAGGGTAGAGGTAGAGGGCAGTTTCAGGAAGAGTACGAAGGTCAGAGCGAGGAAGTGCAGCGTAGTGTTCCTCGTCGTGGTCGTGATAGACAGGTTGAGATTGAGGTAGATGAGCTGGCAGCCCGTGTGGACGACATGGAACTGGTAATGGCGAGGTTTCAGCGGATGAATCTCAGAAGTTTAATGGGGATGAGACTAGTTCCGATGCTGAGTCCTGGTTGAAGCACATTACCGGGTTGTTTGACCGTGTCAGGTACGACGATGAGCGTAGGTTGAGTTTGGCTACGTTTCAGTTAAGGAGAGATGCCGAGCGTTGGTGGAGAGGTGTGATAGACAGGTTGAGATTGAGGTAGATGAGCTGGCAGCCCGTGTGGACGACATGGAACTGGTAATGGCGAGGTTTCAGCGGATGAATCTCAGAAGTTTAATGGGGATGAGACTAGTTCCGATGCTGAGTCCTGGTTGAAGCACATTACCGGGTTGTTTGACCGTGTCAGGTACGACGATGAGCGTAGGTTGAGTTTGGCTACGTTTCAGTTAAGGAGAGATGCCGAGCGTTGGTGGAGAGGTGCTTCTCATGCGCTAGAGGAGACTGGTGTAGGGATTTCGTGGAACAGTTTCTGTACTGCCTTTCGACATGAGTATGTCCCTGAGTCCTATGTTAACGCCAGGGAGCATGAATTTGATAACCTGGTGCAGGGATCTATGTCCGTGGGAGAGTATGCCCGTAGGTTTTCTTCTCTTCTTGTGTATGTTCCGCATGTTTCTGGCTGAGAGAGGGCGAAAAGGAACAAGTTCTTGGAAGGACTTAATGAGGAGTTGTATTCTTTGGTGTGGGCGGGTTCATCGACGAGTTATGCGGATGCGGTGGACAAGGCTATGGATATTGAGGAGGGACTACAGAACCGTAGGTCTCATGTTAGGTCGCAAGTGGTGCAAGGTAACCGTCCCATGATTTCGGGGAGTCATCCCAGCCACCCCAGCAGCAGGTAGCCCAACAGTCTGGACCCCATAGGTTTAGACCTCTTGGTCGTCAATTTAAGAAGAAGTCTGGTTCTAGTTCTTCTGGCTCGGGTAGTTATAGTAGTGGCAGTAGTTCCAAGGTTGATTTTTGTGGCCAGTGTGGAGGAAGGCATCCTACAGCGCAGCGTGTAGGTGGGCAAGGTTCGTGTAACGTCTGTGGACAGTATGGACACTTTGCGAGAGTGTGTCCTTTAGCTGGATCTCAGCATACCGCCACCCCACCTCAGGGTCGAGGTGGATCGTCTAGAGGTCGTTCTTTTCCTGCTCCGCAGCAGAGGTTGGGAGAGCCACAGTATAGGCTGTTTCAGCAGCCTGGTCCTTCGCGGTTCGGACAGTCTTCCTGAAACGCACTAAACCTATAAATATTTTTTTTTTTGAAAAGCAGATGTGGAATAAACATTTAATAAAAGCAATAAATAAAAACCATAACTTAAAGCATTTGAAAATATCATCTCAACATCCGTTTAAAACTAACTGCAAAGTATCCCCAATCCACATCGCCCAAGCTAACATAAAAATCAGAGTATTTAAAATTGTTGCGGAAAACTGAACATGTTTAAAAGCAATGGCATAAAATAATGAGTGGTCACGGGGTAACAGCCGCAGCGGAGCATCAGAGGTCCTCACCGCCGGTCGGAATAAAATCAACATCATGCTCACCTGCATCATTTAAACCTAGTGAGCCTAAAGGCGCAGCATGCTCTATCCGATAATAACAAAGTACATATAATAAAACCACATGCAGGCACATACGTATAGGAACATAATTTCATGACATGCGTGCGTGAAAGATCCTAAAACATTGAATCATAACGCGGTCATACATCGTATACATATATATATTAAGGCATGGCATAAACATAACATAA
>KV011911.1:40956-75703 GCA_001598015.1 Dorcoceras hygrometricum
TTGGGCACGGCTCTCGATCATCCCAATCATGCAGATAATCTAATTAACATGCATAAATTTAAATAATCAAATTATTTATCGCAAAATCATATTTTAATCATAAAATCGTATTTTATAATAAAATCGTATTTTGTCGATAAAATCAAATTTAATCAACAAAATCATATTTAATTATAAAATCATATTTTACAATTAAAATCGTATTTCGCTATTTTAATTGTATCAAATTGGGCTTAAAAACAATTTTAGGCCCAAAAATCTCAAAATTTCAAAATCGACCAAAACGGGCCCGATATCGAATATCGGCCCGACAAATTCACGGGCTGCCCGGGACTGGCCCCAGCTAAACCCTAGAAACAAAATTCAGCCGTCGCAAATATGCCGGAGACGACGCCGGACGGCGGCCGCACGGCGGCGGTCGCCGCCAACATCTGCGTGCGGCGCATGGCCGCACGCCGCCGAAATTTGCGCGGCCCACAGCGCAAGCATGTTGCGCATCTCCGTCGCAACTTGCGCCCGACAGTGGCGCATATAGCAGCAACCGGTCGGCCACCCACCGCGCAACCGTGCGCAAATCAATAGCCAATCTCTCGGCCGCCATGTTGCGCAACCAGTGCACGGACCAGCAGCAAGAGATCGGTAGTTTGCGCAAACTGTGCGCAAGGCCAGCGGCCGATTCTCGGCCACCATGCGCGCGACCATCGCGGGAGGCGGAGCAGGAAACTTGGCCGCCATGCGCGGCCGGCGCGCATGTGATCGCGCGCGCTTGCGCCCGCGCTGGGCGCCGCCGCGCGGCCGATTCTCAAAATCTTTTGCTTCTTCGATTCTGAAAAATGAGATTAGATACAATAAGGCAGCAATTGTATTGATCATATCCGAGCCTTTGCTCTGATACCACTGTTGGGCACGCAACGGTGTAGGATCCGGATCCCTCCTTCCGGGGCGCAGCGGAAAACAAAATTGCCCGGGAGACGATCAATACAATAAAATTCAAACCCAATACGAACCATTCATAGGGTGTTTTCTTTGATTACCTTGCTAGCAACTCGTGCCTGGCTCCAACCGGAATTACAAGAACGCCGGCTCTTCACGGTAGGCGGTGGTAGATTCGTTAATCAGGTCCACGATCGGAAACTATCTCCCTCCGATCAGCCTGCACTAGAAGACTGATGGATTTTATCACCAACAGATTCACCTCGAAAAGTTGGCCGGAGCAAGTCCGGCGAGGCGGCGGCGGAGGCGTGGCTTTGGAGGAGAAGGGGGCGGCCGTGTCTAGCACACTAGGTTTAGGGTTTTTGTGTTGTGTCTAAGTCTTGTATGATTAAGCCTAAGTCTACATTAAGTAGACTTAATGATGGACTTGGACCGGCCCATCGGGCACGGGTCCAAATGACGATATCCATCATAACGTCTTCATCACAACCCCGATCGAAAATCAGATCGGATCGATCGTCTCAGTTTCCAAAACGGAATTTTATGATATGAAAAACAATTTTTCAGATCATCAAACCCTAAATTGCAATTTAGTCCTCCAACTTTTGGAAATTGCAATTTGACCCATGTTGACTTTTCGAAAGTCGCACTTTCGAAAATCATCCTCCTATGCTCAACACATTGAGCTTAGCATCCGTGCTGGAATCTCGAATCCAGTACTTGTGTGACCCTTAATGGTTCAGGGATACAGCTAGCCGTGGGCCCACAACCATTGTGGCTCCGAAATCACAATTCCGGACTTGCCCAACGGATCATGGTAATAGCGCCTAGCAACATCGCCCCATGATCCCCTAGGTATCACTGATAGTGCCTGCAAGAACCAGTTGGTCGTGGTTAGCGTACAGTACGGTCCTTTCAATCCATATATCCCGATCAGATCAAGACCATTGGTAAATCGAGAGTCGCTAAAGATCCGATAGCTATGCATACATCTTGGAGATCGGATAGTGACATCGCGAGTGTAACTAGGTAAACCCATTTACCTAAAACACTTCTAGTACTCTGGCCAGAGATTTATACACTATCGTCTCCTCAGATAACATAGGATATCCACGCATGTCTGCGAGCGGTGAATCCTCGACAACGATGCATCGACTCCTACACGCATCGGGGTCTCACCCAATCCCACCGCCTAATGACCCCAAGTGAGTCGGAAAATGTGTCAAAGTGAGACGCCTATCATGTAGAGTCTCAATGACGTTTAGAAACGTGAGGACTAATCAGTACAACCAAGACCTCGGACTTATCCACTCGACAAATGGTAACAACTTGGAAAGTCCGAACGAGGGTAGTTCGATAGATCACCAGGTCACTATCTATCTTCATGCTCAGAACATCACAATGTTCCCTACCAGTGAAACAGGGTACTTCGCATCGCAGATACTAGTCTCGAGCTCGGGCGGCCTTATCCTCATTTCGACGGCCCAATCGACTAGGAACTAATTCAGAATACACAGTGACTATTAGATGTGTTTCATGATTGCCGTCATACCCACTATCACATCTAACATACACTATGGTGCATTCTAGGTCTTTACTCAACGCAATTGTTAATCATCATACAACACAAAGAAAGTAAAGAATGCCATAAACAAATGCGAATATCATGTATAAAGATCGTTTCATACAAGAGTCTATGAACCCACACGCCACAAGTTGGCTAGTTGGGCATCTACTCTAACAATCCTGCTCGCTCCTTGCGATACATTAAAAACAGCTGCCGTGTTATTAAAACAGAAGCAGCTGTTGTGACTCATTAAATTTTGGCGCGCGTTTTCTGTACGATTAAAATATTTCTTTTGCAAATATCTTTTGAAAATATTTTGTTCGATTAAAACATTTTGAAAAATCTTTTACACTGTACGATTAAAATATTTTGAAAAAATATCTTTTTAAATCATTTCAAAAATAGTACGCGCCGTTGGATATGTGACACGTGGATTTGTCATCATTCCAAAAGTCACATCTACACCGTTCCCAATTCATACCCTTTCATATTCCATATATGTCAGGCCTCGTGCACAACACAGATTTTTAAATCATTTCAAAAATAGTACGCGCCGTTGGATATGTGACACGTGGATTTGTCATCATTCCAAAAGTCACATCTACACCGTTCCCAATTCATACCCTTTCATATTCCATATATGTCAGGCCTCGTGCACAACACAGAGTCAAAACATGCAAAACATAGCGGAAGCACTTAAAAAGTGGCTAAAAATTTTTCGCTTTTGGCTTGACGAAGAAAACATAATTTAAAATACTATCATACTCAAAATAATCCCAGTTAACACATACTCAAAATAACATAGTATCATTATAACGAATACAACACTGCCCAACGGCCAAATACAACAGCTGAAAACCACAAATCATTGACAGCCTAATAACTATATAAGCCTAAGCACCACCCGGGACATCCCACCCATGGTGATACCGGTGCAATAGATACTATACATAACTGGGACACTCTAAACACCTCCTGGGGCATCTCCAGCTGGATCATCTTCACGACCAGCGGAATAACCTGGGAAACCTGAACAACAAGTAGGAAAACAAAACAAAACAGCCCCAGAGGGACATCGGGGTCAAACCCCAGTACGAAGAGCAGCATAAAACAGCAAAAGAATATCGCATGAAATGTATCATGTCGTGCAAATGCATGAGCGGTATAAAGAACACCGATAACAACCGGAGGGCCAAACAGAATAGAAAGCAACAACTGTGACACATCACAGAGTCTCGGAAGCTACCTGATCGCACCCAGTGGAAAATAGAGTGGCTCATCGTCGCACCTGCGCGGAAGCCACCCGCCAGGTCGCACGGAATTTCAAGTGGTCACCACCACCCACCAACCTCTATCCAGGTCACTGCAACTGAGGACTGGGAACAACTCAACCAACATCCTCCAGCTGCACTCAATCGTGGTTATGCAACACCACACCGCACCACGAGGAAAGAGCTCCAACCGAGCAACATATCATGGCTAACAAAGGAACCATTGGCTCAATATGCTATGCAGATGCAGTAACATGCTTATCATGATGCATGTACGTGTAATTCCAGAAAACACAACAAAGGCATTCGAATAATCACATGCATAGCAACTCAACAGATCACCAAACAGCAGGTAATACACCAGATAGATCAGCCAATAGACATGCATAACATACACAGCTTGCCTCTACACAAACACTCGGCACAGCTATATAACACATAATACATCCCCATGCCTATCTCAAAGCTGTAATACAAGCTCGATTCGTACCTTTACAAGGCAACTACCTCAAGAAGATTCCTCCAAGAAACGATACCAACAACCTGCTCGACTATGCTTCCTCACGGCCCTCTACAAAACTTCACAAATCTACCCGGAAGCTCGAATCTGCTAAGGCACCTGCCAATCAGTTCAACCACTGAAATTCTAAACACCACAACCTAAGGCCCAGAACAGAAATCTGGTCCTAAAACCCAACGAAGGCTCAATGGCAAGAACTATATTTATAATGGTACGCAACCACTTACCCAGAAGCTCAACCAGGTCTGGAGAACTATCGATTGGAATCGCGAAGGTACACGGACCTGAAATAACTTTGCTCTCTCTCAAACACAACGATCAGAAACTACAAAATGGTGTCACTCGAAAACTCTAAGCAGGACGAACTCAGCGCCACGAGTCCTGCTCCTTAAGGCGGCGTAAATCGACGGGGATCTAGCGAAGAGGGTTTCGCATGAACAGTAGCTAACGAGGGCTATAGGGGAAGAAAATATAAAATATCGGGTTCGAGAAAAATACGCTAAGTGTTTACAAACACTGACATTTAAATCCTCCAACTAATCGCTACTGATAAAGTACATAAGCGACGACAACAAATTCATAAATCAGATTTTATCACCAAACAGATTTCTCGATGGGAACCAGCGTACACACACAATTCTGAAACAAACACTAACCAAATCGAAACGACATCGCTGGCCGTTGAAACAAATCTCTACAACAGATCCCTGTGCTAAGGAACAAATCTACAAATCTGAAATCTCAGCTTTCACGCTAACAACGCACAACAATCAAAACGACAGCGTATCGAGGGTCTCGCTAACAGAAGCAAAACGATGTCGTACAAGCGAAACAAATCTCTGCACTCGCAACAGGTACTAACAACGCTAGAAAAAACCTGTCAACGCAAAGCGTTGACATCTGCTCAAGAACTCTCGCCGCTAACAGATCCCTCAACACACTACGAACGCAAACACTAAACGACGTCGTAGAACCCAATAGAGAAATCTGGACACGTCATCAAATCTGCCCGTAGCGCTCCAACAGATCTCCAGCACTAGACCCAAAACGGTGCCGTCTCCACTTATGTAAACGACGTAGAATCGCTCCCCCGCTACAACAGATCTCACAAACGTTATCACCCATTGACCCGCGTTGACATCCGATTCACCACCAACCAGATTTCACAACCACGCGCGCTAACAACATTCGAAACCCCAAAACGACGTCACTTCAATAACACGGAGAATCTGGAAACCAAAATGCTGAAAGCTGGAAATAGCGCTAACCGCTAAAACGACGCCGCACAGCACCACGATGAAGTCTGGACACTAATAATAAACGTTGGAGAAATCTGACACACTAAGCGCTAAACACTGCAATGCAAAACAGATCTCACAAACAAGCCAAACCTAAACGACGGCGTATTAACTTATCTAAACAGCAGCGTTTCAACCTTAAACTCGAACACACGATCAGACTTCAACACAAAAGCGCCACAGATTTCTCCTTCCCGTGCACACCAGATTTCACCATAACGCTAGGCCTAAACGACACCGCTTTACACACAAATCCAACCACGCGATAGCAGATCTCAATACAAGGCCCTAGCGCTAACTGAAAAACAGATCTCTCTATACGACAGCGTTTTGTTTCCCTCATGCTACAAAACGCGCTACACCCCAAGTCAAACACTGGCGACCAGCTTTCTCAAGAATTTCGAACAGATTCCTCACAAAGCCGATCAGATCTCACAATTCAGATTTCTAACTCAAAATTACGAAAATTTGCCAGAGTTGTTCAAAATGTGGAATCTGACCCGAAAATGCAAACGAAACCTTCAAACAGAAATCTGGATCACTAGAATTCCATAAAATCCGATTAATTCCACAAATTAATCTTCTTAAATTTCGGATCTCACATTTCTCTCCACCTTAAAAGATTTCGTCCTCGAAATCGAACGGCAAATCTGGAATCTAAACAAAACTTCCTCAACAAGAACCAACACTGGAAAGTTAAACAACATGCAGAATGATCATATTACGCCAACTCTCAACCCAGAGGCTACTAACCAAAAGTTCAAGATAACAGATAGGACAACAACCAGAAATTAGCTGCTGGAAAACAACCACGAGCAGAAAGCTACAGAAATCGGGTTCAACGCTTGTAGCAGATGCAAAGGGTTTGAGTTCACTTCCTTACCTCAACACTCCATGCATAGAGGACAGCTTATGATGGCACTACCAAACCAAAACAGAAACAAACCATCCAGTGATCTCCAAAAGATCAAACATAACGAAAGGCGTATAGCAACTACGCCGTGATGCTTAAAACCGCAAAATAATCAGAAGCCAAGGCACAACACTCACTGCCAAGAGAATTTAACAAAAGAACGACCAATTTCCAGCGAGGTAGGAATAAACTCAAATCTGAAGGAAACAAAGCACAGGGATGAAAGACCGTACCAAAGAGGATGAGGACACGCTCCACTCATCATAATTCTGTCTCTCAATATTCCTTCTTCTTACATGACTATTCCCACTGCAATGCAACCCATGAAAAGCAACGATCTGTCACCGTTTCTCCTTTCTATCTACGATCCTTACTAGCTAAACAGTCTAAATTTAGGGTCTAGTCCAGCTCGTTCCATCAGTATTCAACACAAAGGAAGGATCTGATTCGCAATTTCCTCGGCTTGAACACATAGAACATACTACGTATCCACAACAACACAGCCGGCATCAGTAAATCACACACCAAAGATCCAATTTAACCTAATACACCCAAACATACTGATGAATCTGCGAACTAATTCACCACTAAATCTCAAATCCAGCATAATCTAAGAAGGAGAAACTTGCAAAGAGCATGAGGTTCCCAACTGAGGTTCCAAAATTCCACATTGAGAAAGGAAAAAGCTGGTGAAAAAGTCACAATTTCCACTCGAAAACTCTACCAATCCTCGATATGGCCTCACGGACTCAGCATCTGATCAGGGAAAAACGATAAACTCGCAGTCCCTCAAGACCCAAAAACATCGAGAAGCTCTTCCAACTTCGGGACAAAAGCTCAAAGTGCTTACCAGCCACTACAAACACCAGAAACTAACTGTCACAAATCCTCTTGCCAGTTCCTTAGAATAAACCTTAACACAAGGACAAATGGGCTGATATAGACAATCCACCAATTATGCTTTCACTGTCCGCACTAACTGGCACTCGAAACCAACAAGAAAACTCTACAAATCTACCAAATGCTCAAAAGCATCTTGAGATACTCACCGCTACTAGCACTATTGGATGGGCCTTCCAACAAATCATCAGTAGCGAGCTTCTCTCGCTCAGGCAGACGCTAAACTCACATTTATATCTTAAACTAACTCCAGCCAAAAACAATATCACGCCAAAAAGCCGAACTGAGTGAAGACAGAACTCGCTAATCGCTCTCCACCTTAAAATGCACGCCAGAACTCCAAGGTAGACACAGTAACCTTCAGCATCAAGACAAAGGTGAGGCATCACATCTAGCAAAGTCTCCACAATTCGTAACGCAACTATGCCTCACAGAATGCAATGGGAGGGACTACAACCGAAACAGGGAGTCCACAGAAGTTCAACAACTCAAGACTAATCGATAATCAAAGACAAAGATCAACAAACAGATGTGGCCACAGGGTGTGAACATATGGGAGTTACCCACTCGACTCAATGCACGGTACTAGGTGCACAACAATCACTCAACCTGCGGTTGCCCAACTCATGAACTGGGGTAATTAACCACTCGGCTCATAGCGGCTAACAGAATCGAGTAGGGAGACAAAAGGCACAACATTCCCGTTTGTCTTCCAAAACAACACCCTGGTACTCACAAATCCATACCCAAAGCCTAAACAAGGCACAGTTAAACGAATCGGGTTTCAACAGCTGGATACACGCAACTCGCAAAACAACTCAGCAGCTGGAAACACAGACAACAGAAAATAAGGGAGTTCAAAAATACTGCAATCCTGCTGTCCGGACAAAGAAATCAAAGAGGATGAACACGGCACTAAAGGTTACGAGGAGAATCAAGGAAATCTCAATCGAAACAAATCAGGGATAAATTCTCAACAAGTAACAACTATCCTCTCAACAGCAAGGAGCTAAACAATCCCAAAACAAAACACTTCCCTAACCGGACTAGTTCACAACTTGCTAACCTAACTCAGCATCACTCTCGGAACGACAACTTCTCCACCGACAGGAGTAACAAGACACTACATCACACAGACAAGATGGGGCGGAAACATCCTCACGCACCACCAAACAACAAATACAATCATAAGCGAGCGTGATGTCCACGTGTCAACTAAATTCACACAGAGTTAACAAGTACGTCGCGCTATCTCACAGCTGATCCTTCATGCTCACATCTGCCAGCGCTCACCCACAACTGAAACATATCTCTTGTAATAGCAACAGCTGATTTGCGCTACACACCAGCAGTGAACTCAGCTGGGTTGACCAACACGCGACTTCTGATCACATCCGTGCGCTAACATATCTCAGCCACCACAACTGCTTCGCTCGCTACAGTACCAGTGAACCGCGTTGACGTCTGAAATGCGCTATTGACCAGATTTCTCCCACTAGCGAGACATCTGAATTCCTGCGAAATGACTACGCATCACTCCCGGGCCACCAACGACTAATCAGACCTCACCCGCTAGCGCTACAACTTCATGCTCACGTCTGAACACTACTTGAATCAGATTTCTATCGCAAATTCATCAATTCGGCTCCAAATTCCAAACAGATTTCACCCTAAAGACCAGCGACTCAAAACATAACAATTCCCGGGGAAATCTGATAACCTCAAACCAGACTTCACCAAAAATCCTAAAGTCTGAAATTCGAAATTACAAATTCTCATGACTAATCCTTCAACAAATCTGATTAATCACTATTGTCAGGCCTCGTGCACAATACAGAGTCAAAACACGCAAAACATGGCGGAAGCACTTAAAAAGTGGCTAAAAATTTTTCGCTTTTGGCCTGACGAAGAAAACATAATTTAAAATACTGTCATACTCAAAATAATCCCAGTTAACACATACTCAAAATAACATAGTAATATTATAACGAATACAACACTGCCCAACGGCCAAATACAACAGCTGAAAACCACAAATCACTGACAGCCTAATAACTATATAAGCCTAAGCACCACCCGGACATCCCACCCGCGGCAATACCGGTTCAATAAATACTATACATAACTGGGACACTCTAAAAACCTCCTGGGGCATCTCCAGCTGGATCATCTCCACGACCAGCGGAATAACCTGGGAAACCTAAACAACAAGTAGGCAAACAAAACAAATCAGCCCCAGAGGGACATCGGGGTCAAACCCCAGTACGAAGAGCATCATAAAACAGCAAAAGAATATAGCATGCAATGTATCATGTCGTGCAAATTCATGAGCGGTATAAAGAACACCGATAACAACCGGAGGGCCAAACAGAATAGAAAGCAACAACTGTGACACATCACCGAGTCTCGGAAGCTACCCGATCGCACCCAGTGGAAAATAGAGTGGCTCATCGTCGCACCTGCGCGGAAGCCACCCGCCAGGTCGCACGGAATTTCAAGTGGTCACCACCACCCACCAACCTCTATCCAGGTCACTACAACTGAGGACTGGGAACAACTCAACCAACATCCTCCAGCTGCTGCAACTGAGGACTGGGAACAACTCAACCAACATCATCCAGATGCACTCAATTGTGGTTATGCAACACCGCACCGCACCACGAGGAAAGAGCTCCAACCGAGCAACATATCATGGCTAACAAAGGAACCATTGGCTCAATATGCTATGCAGATGCAGTAACATGCTTACCATGATGCATGTACGTGTAATGCCAGAAAACACAACAAAGGCATTCGAATAATCACATGCATAGAAACTCAACAGATCACCAAACAGCAGGTAATACACCAGATAGATCAGCCAATAGACGTGCATAACATACACAGCTTTCCACTACACAAACACTCGGCACAGCTATATAACACATAATACGTCCCCATGCCTATCTCAAAGCTGTAATACAAGCTCGATTCGTACCTTTACAAGGCAACTACCTCACGCAGATTCCTCCAAGAAACGATACCAACAACCTGCTCGACTACGCTTCCTCACGGCCCTCTACAAAACTTCACAAATCTACCCGGAAGCTCGAATCTGCTAAGGCACCTGGCAAATAAGTTCAACCACTGAAATTCTAAACACCACAACCTACGGCCCAGAACAGAAATCTGGTCCTAAAACCCAACGAAGGCTCAATGGCAAGAACTATATTTATAATGGTACGCAACCACTTACCCAGAAGCTCAACCAGGTCTGGAGAACTATCGATTGGAATCGTGAAGGTACACGAACCTGCAATAACTTCGCTCTCTCTCAAACACGTCGATCAGAAACTTCAAAATGGTGTCACTCGAAAACTCTAAGCAGGACGAACTCAACGCCACGAGTCCTGCTCCTTACGGCGGCGTAAATCGACGGGGATCTAGCGAAGAGGGTTTCGCATGAACAGTAGCTAACGAGGGCTATCGGGGAAGACAATAGAAAATATCGGGTTAAAGAAAAATACGCTAAGTGTTTACAAACACTGACATTTAAATCCTCCAACTAATCGCTACTAATAAAGTACATAAGCGACGACAATAAATTCATAAATAAGATTTTATCACCAAAAATATTTCTCGATGGGAACCAGCGTACACACACAATTCTGAAACAAACACTAACCAAATCGAAACGACGTCGCTGGCCGTTGAAACAGATCTCTACAACAGATCCCTGTGCTAAGGAACAAATCTACAAATCTGAAATCTCAGCTTTCACGCTAACAACGCACAGCAATCAAAACGACAGCGTATCGAGGGTCTCGCTAACAGAAGCAAAACGATGTCGTACAAGAGAAACAGATCTCTGCACTCGCAACAGGTACTAACAACGCTAGACAAAACCGGTCAACGCAAAGCGTTGACATCTGCTCAAGAACTCTCGCCGCTAACAGATCCCTCAACACAGTACGAACGCAAACACTAAACAACGTCGTAGAACCCAATAAAGAAATATGGACACATCATCAAATCTTCCCCTAGCGCTCCAACAGATCTCTAGCTCTAGACCAAAAATTGTGCCGTCTCCACTTATCTAAACGACGTAGCATCGCTCCCCCGCTACAACAGATCTCACAAACGTTATCACCCGTTGACCCGCGTTGACATCCGATTCACCACCAACCAGATTTCACAACCACGCGCGCTAACAACATTCAAAACTCCAAAACGACGTCACTTCAATAACATGGAGAAATCTGGAAACCAAAACGCTGAAAAGCTGGAAATAGCGCTAACCGCTAAAACGACGCCGCACAGCACCACGATGAAGTCTGGACACTAATAATAAACGCTGGAGAAATCTGACACACTAAGCGCTACATTCAAAACTCCAAAACGACGTCACTTCAATAACATGGAGAAATCTGGAAACCAAAACGCTGAAAGCTGGAAATAGCGCTAACCGCTAAAACGACGCCGCACAGCACCACGATGAAGTCTGGACACTAATAATAAACGCTGGAGAAATCTGACACACTAAGCGCTAAACACTGCAATGCAAAACAGATCTCACAAACACGCCAAACCTAAACGACGACGTATTAACTTATCTAAACGGCAGCGTTTCAACCTTAAACTCGAACACGCAATCAGACTTCAACACAAAAGCGCCACAGATTTCTACTTCCCGTGCACATCAGATTTCACCATAACGCTAGGCCTAAACGACATTGCTTTACACACAAAGCCAACCACGCGATAGCAGATCTCAATACAAAACCCTAGAGCTAACTGAAAAACAGATCTCTCTATACGACAGCGTTTTATTTCCTTCACGCTACAAAACGCGCTACACCCCAAGTCGAACACTGGCGACCAGCTTTCTCAAGAATTTCGAACAGATTCCTCACAAAGCCGAGCAGATCTCACAATTCAGATTTCTAACTCAAAATTACGAAAATTTGCCAGAATTTTTCAAAATGTGGAATCTGACCCGAAAATGCAAACGAAACCTTCAAACAAAAATCTGGATCACCAGAATTCCTTAAAATCCGATTAATTCCACAAAATTAATCTTCTTAAATTTCGGATCTCACAATATATATTACGGCGTACCCTGTTCATTGTCTTTTACCTTGCCAACATTGTTATCGTACTATTTCTCTCTTGCCTTCTTCGTGTGTTTTCTTTGCAAAAATCCTATTTCGCAGGTCTTTACGCTCTCAAATAGAATCAGCTATGGCATATTGTTTGATCAGTAGCAGCCACCACATCGACTTTGATTCCGTGTTTGGGATGGACGACGCTGCTCTAGTACAGATGTTTGAGTCACTTATAGCGACGGGGTTAAAAGTGTTTTTGGGTTGCCCCGCCGTGTTCTATGAGGCTGCACTGACAGAGTTTTGCACAAATGGTTCAGTTAGAGAAGACGGAATGGTGGTCAGCACCATCAGGGGCACAACTGTTGAGATTTCTGAGAGTATGCTTGCGGCGGCATTCGAACTACCGACTGAGGGTTTAACGGATTTATCTGAAGTTCCTAAGAATCTTGTATTTGATGCACGCAGTCTGTTTTCCGAATGAAAGGTGCAAGTAAGTATTTCTTGTCTGAAAAAGGAGTTTAAGATTCAATATCGCCTACTGCATGATAGTCTGGAAAAAACAATTTATGTCAAAGCTGGGTCATTCGATGCCGTGACCCGTGATAGATTCATGTTGATGACTGCCATCACCTGTGACGTAAAAGTGAATTGGAGCAATTTGTTGTTCAGTGTCTTTAAGGATATGGTGACACCGGGTACTAGGTAGGCGAAGGGTTTCGCAATTCAGATAAGTGTTTTATTAAAGAATGTTCCAGAATTAGATTTTGGTGAAGATCATTTCCCATTCCCAGAGTTCTGACAGAGAAAACAGTGCACCGATTTGTTGCTATTAATGAGAAGGTTGGTGTAGAAGATGTCACAGATGAACCACGGGTGAGGAAGACTCCTGTGAAGAAGGCTGTGTCTCAGAAAAGACCAGCGGTTGGTGTTGAAGCAGCCCCCGTGGTGAAAAAGAAGCAAACCACTAAGGGTAAAGCCGTGATAATTGCACAAGAAGCGATGCCTCTGCAAATCGTTGAAGCTACTGCAGATGCACCAGTTGAACAACCCCCTGTGTCCAAAAGAAAATCACAGAAGAGGAAGCGGAGGTTGGTTCTTAGTGTTGTTGATGAAACTGTTGATACACCTACTGATCAACCAGACGCAGTGGTTGAAACCACTGTTGATGAACACCCAGCTACCGAGGTTGAATCTACTGTTGTAAAGCAACCAGCTGTTGCGGTTGCTCCTGCGACTGGTGTGCAAGAACCAGTCGATGAGGATGTTAAAAGGGTTGTTGAACCAGTTCCTGAGTCTGTGGAACAACAAGCCATTACACCAGTTGTTGAGGCTGCGACTGATGATCCAGACGCAATAATTGAACAAGTTCTGGATCAACTGGATTCAGTTGTAGCAAATCAAGATAGTGGTGATCAACCAACTGCAACAATTGATGAAACAATACCTTGGTATGATCTACCGTTTGAGTTTGCTATTCGTGACTCTGAGAGATTATTTGATACTGGAAGCGTTACCGAGGACGATATGTATTTAGATGAGGGAAATCAAGAGTTACCAGTGGGTAGTGGAACAGATGATGTGGTTGGGACAGTCGCCGATATCGATACAGTGGCTTTTGGAACAGATGTTGAGAACCAACAGGAACAGTCTTTTGATGCGAATACCAGCAGGACAGATGCTGAAGATTATTTGGTTGAGGAGTCAGAAGAGGAGCTGGTGCCAGAGACTGAGAAACCATCGGCTGACGAGGCAATGTCTTTAGAAGACATCTTCATGACAATCCCAGTAGGAGTTCCTCTCCTGTCTGCAGGTGTGGAGATTACCAGGATAACCTTGGGGAAGGAGATCCACATTCCTGGCGTCACTGAAAGGACTTGGTACTTGGATGGACTTCCACTGATTCCAGTCGATGACAAGGGAAAGGAGCCTCTTCTGCAAAAAGACCCAGTTAAGGGCAACCCAGTCCAAGAACAAATTTTGTTGATAGTTGCGGACGTTGAATGTCTTGTCCAGTTACGGGAAAAGGTTATTGGTGAAGTTGAGGAATTTTTTCATTATTTCAGTCGCCTGAAATGGGCCAAGTTACAGCAATAATATTTTTCTGCGAAAATAGAGCAAGTCCTCACATGGGCTGAAATAGATTCTACTATCATCGCTCTTCAACGGAAAGCGTATGTACTGCTCAAATACAGGGAGATGTTGCTGAGAAAATTTATTGAGGCAAGGATTATGAACTTTGTTCCAGGCGGAGGTGAATCTGCAACTGATCTTAAAATTCTGAATCGATTATCAGACATTCATTTGTTTGTGTTGGAAGAATTAAAAGACAAATCGCAAGAACATGGTCTTCGTTGGGACAGGACATGTTGTTCAAAAATTTTTGAAGGGAGAATTCGTGATCGTGGCGCCGTTATTGCCCGATCAAACACGAACACTAAATCGTTCTACTGGATTAGAACGATGTTACTAGTTGATGGCACTTGGGTTATTGAACCCTGTGCCGAATACTGGAAACCAATTCCAAGAGCAGATCAGTATGGTCATTATCCCTTCCCGGCTATCATACGTGGACACTCTCCCTCCGATGCGCGAAATTTTCAAGTTGCTAAGGAAGAGATGGGCCGATGTGTGTATCGAGGTTGCACAATTCTTTGCGTCCGGGAAACTCCTGCCCGTGGGTTAATTTTTGCAGAGGATTGTCAGTTGTTGAACCAGTTTCTTCTTTTGCTCCTCGCCAGCTGACTGTCTTTGCCTTGCGGGTTTCTCAATTCTGTACAGTTTTTATTGAATACAGCTTTTTTAGTAGTTTATTGAGTACGGTTGATTTCAGTTCTATTCGATCAGTTGTTATTGCAGACAGAGGAATAGATATCAGTGTTGATTCAGGTGTATAGCGCTCCTCAGTGTTGCTTACAGAGTTGCTTGAGCAGGATGTAAAGATAGCGGATTCTCCAGTTTTTGAGTCTCAGAATGTACAGATTCACCAGAATTCAGCTTTAGTTGCTCCATTTGTACAGTTGTTAGATGAGCATCCTTCTTCCGCATCTACTTCAGATACTTCTTCTATGCGTTTTGATGGAACAGACGTTGCTACTACTGCTTTATCTCTACCATCTACTGCTTCTACTGCTCCATATGTCACTGAGGCATTAAACCAGCTGCGAGCCTCTATTGAACATATCCGAGAAAAAGATGATGATGCTAAGTTCAAAGATTACCTTGTAATGCATCTCCGCGACATTGAGAAGAACTTTACTGCACGCTTTGATTCACAAGACAGAGTGCTCGGGGCGTTGCGCACAGACTCAAATGATCAAAGAACTCTCCTATCGTTGGAAACCAAATCATCTCAAAGGCAGTTAAGTACTCAGATTGCCGCTTCTGCTTTTGATACAGTCGATACACGGAGGGTGGTGAAAGAACTGGAAGATAAAATAAAATTAATTGATGGGCAGATTGCTGCTATCAGATGTGAATAGTTAGAATTCCAATCAAAAATAGCAGCAGATCTTCTTATCTTAGCCACCCAGCTTGGAGATATCGTCGACTACTTACGTGGCGGTGATGCCAAAAAGGGGGAAGGAAGCAGCAGCCGCCGCCCTCTACCTACTTCTGCTCATCAAAGTTGGCCCTCTACCTACTTCTGCTCATCAAAGTGAAGGTAGTGGTGATGTTGTTAGAACTACAGAGATCTCACAGGGTGTTATTGACAATGCTCAAAGAGATATTCTGGAGAGAATGATGCGTGCTGATAGAGAAAGAGAAAGGGAGAGTAGAAGTAAGAGCAGAGGGAGTGGATCCTATAAAAGAAGAATATATTAGAACAGTTGAGGATTGGTTAGAATAGGAGTTTGGCTGTGGCTAACTGTTGTACAAATTTTTTGTACTTCATTTGTCGGATAATGAAATTTCTGTTCTCAGCAGTTCGTGTGCAATTTATCTTTGCATATTCATTTATCTCGGCTGCTAGGTTTCGTCATCACCAAAAATGGGGAAATTTTTAGGATAAAATTTATAGTTTTGGTGATAACAGAAAGACAAGATTGATCAGGTCATAAAACGTTGATATTATAGAGTTACTATTATTGGATTTTATACAGTCTTTTGGGTATCCAGACGCAAGGTACAGTGGATCTTTTATCCAGACGCAGGATACAGTGTTTTGTACAAACCAGATGAGAGCTACAGTAATCCAGACGAGAGCTACAGTAATCCAGAAGAGAGCTACAGTGAGTCAGTCTTTGGTATTGAATCAGTCGCAAGTTACAGTGAAATATATAACCAGTTTATGGATATATCAGACGCAAGTATTCGAATGTTACATGTGCTAAACGACAGCGTATTGGAATCAGTCGATGTTCTTTGAAACCAGTCGAGAGCTACAGTGGTTTGTATATCCAGACGAGAGCTACAGCGATATTTAACCAGTCGAGGATGTATAGCAAACGATGTCGTTTGGATAAGTTAAAACGACAGCGTTTGAACTAACCAGTCGTTTGGGCTTTATAAGGAAACCAGTCGGTGCATACACTTGAACATTCCAATCACAACACTATGAACGACGAAGGAAGTTAAGATAAAGAATTTCAGGCGCAAGCTTAAAGTGATTCAAATACGATTGATTACTCAATATGGAAAAGATCAGTAGAATCGTACAATTGCCTGGAATTTAGGAGACAACGTTGGTACTATTTTGGTAAATAGTACATATTTACAGAGGTTGTTACACGGTTATTGCACAGATATGGAAATCGACAAATTAGCTCTGACAGTTTGAAATTTACCTTGTAGTGGAGCAAAGAATACGGCTACGAATTATCAGAATTTCAAAAGGGATTTTGTTCCCTTAACAAGATTAAATGACCTTTGAGCATTGACTATAAATACCAGCAGTTTGAATTGAAGATACACCACTTCGCTCTCATTAACTTGCCAAAACTCTGTCAAATTGATTTCTGAGCATTCTTGTTGAAGATATCTCAAAAGCTCACAAAACTCGAAGAACTCACTAGTGTTGATCTTCATTGATATACCTTCGAGTCTATCTTCTGGTTACCTTTTTGTAATCAAGTTTCACTTTTGAAACCAGAAGATTTTACAGTCTCAATAGTGTTGTATTTCATTGTTATATCATTCGATTGAGTCTGTAACGAACGTGCTCCTTAAAAAGCCGTTCGAAAAATTTCATTCACTTGTAAAACCAGCAGTCGCGTCTGTGCTTTAGATTGTGGTGTTGCTAGGAGTTCACCTGGGGCGAGGCTCGGTGATCGGGTGTTTGTAGAAGGACTACACGCATCAAATCTTCTAGTGAAACCTTCCTGAAAAGGAAGAAGGGGAGACGTAGGATATTGATATCCGAACTTCCAGAAACAAATTCTTGACTCTTGCTCTTTACTTTACGCATTTACTTATTCATTCAGTTATCTGTTCACAAATCATGTCAGGCCCCGTGCTAATGACTAACAATTAACACATAATAAGCGCATAAACACGGAAGCTTAAAATCAGGGCTTAAAAATTTTTCAAAATACAATGGACCTGAACTTCAAATCATACATTCAAAATAGCGATAACAAAATACGAGTTGACTCAAACTCCAACACAACAAGTATATCAACCAAATATAAATCCCCAATACAAGATAACACGGGGCATCCCCCGGTTCAATACATATCATATATAGAGTGGGACTCAGGGACGCGGGGATCGACCAGCTGAACTTCCACTCTGCCCAGCTAAGTTACCTGAAACTCCTGCAAATGGGTAACGCAGACCCAAACAACAAAAGCAACAAAAGAAGTACGAGGTCAAGCCTCAGTACGAAGATCTATCAAAGCAGATAAACATGCAACATGCTATAAATCAATGCTATGAATGCATGAGGGCTATCAAGAAATCGGATAGCTAGACCAGTCTATCAGCTGGCAACTCAAATCAAGCCTCTATACCACACACAGCCAATCAGCCAGTGGAAATCATCGGTCCGTGATCATCGGGGCCCGTCAGACCATCACAGCTCGGCGGTAGACACTCGTATCCGGTAGTCACCGCTCCGACGATAGCGTTGGACTTTTCGGACACGACTCAACAGTCGGCCAGTCACAACGTGGCACCCAATCAGGTAATCAAATCAATTCATCAATTCAAGCTCAAGATGTATGCAATAAATGTCATTCAATTTCAATGCTCAATGCATACAGTTTACAATACGCGAAACAGAACAGAATTCATTCAATTCCATCATCTAAATTCACGTAAGCCACATAACAGCAAATCACAACACTGAAAAGATAGACATGTTCACGCTCAACTGCTAAGGGCCGCTCAATCGTACCTTCCTTCTTCGAATTACCTAACAGATTCCTCCTGGCTCAAATCACGCAGCAGGAAACTTCCTGGAAGCTGAAATCTGTTACAACATAGCTAATATCTTAGCTCAATTCTGCTACAAAATCACGCTAATCCTACGGCCAGAAGAATACTTCGATCCTATACTTCTACGCAGGCATTAACTACTAAAAACCGAGCTCAAACTACTAGAAATGCTCACCCAACAGCTCACGCTAGCAGAAGAACGCACGCACAGACTTTTCCTCAAAAGCTTCGAACTCTAGCAGCTTCGCGTTCCCACTTCCAGCGTAATTACAACGTCTCAAATGGGTAGCAAACGAAAGAGCTAATCAAGGGGAATCCAGCGCCACTAAGATCTCCAAAAACAGAGGCTGGATGCGACGGGAAACGGTGGTGGAAAATCACGGTGAACAGTAGCTCGACGAGGGTTTGGAGAAGAAGAGATAAGAAATATCTGGCTCAAAATAATTCTAAGTGTCGATCAACACTTCTATATATAATCTCCCCAAAATCAACGTCTGCTGAACACCAATATTCAGTCGACTGAACAGTAGAGATCTTCCAGCAGATACCTCCTATCTTTCGCTAAATTCAGCAGCAACGACTACGCAAACAATCGCACGAAAACACTTCAAAACGACACCGTTCCCACTTATAAAAACGACGCCGTAGCAAACACCAGCTGACAACAGCTCTCGCAAGCAAAACAACCAAGAGCTGATAACAGCTCTCTCTTCAAAACAATTCATCTGCTGGTCGCGCGAAATCACTCAAAACGACGACGCATCTACAAATCCAAAACGACGCCACTTTGGTTACGCAAGCATTGCTGCCAACAACTGATCTCTAAACGCAAAGCTCAAAACGCAGCGTTTCAACTAATTCAAACGACGCCGCTTCTCATCATTAGTATTTGCGCGCCTGCTGATCAGCAGCAACCATCACAACGCAAACTACTACCAGCAGCAATGAATACGTCACGCCTACGTCATCATATCTATCGATAGCTCTTGCGACTGATTCCACAAACCATCAGCTGATCACCGTTCACAAACGCAACTGCTGAATTCAATAGTCAACACTCCAAAATGTTGACTAACACGTGTCACTTCCTCGTTCAATCTCATGCTAAACGCAACATCTGCTAGCAGCAACTTAAAACTTCAAAACTAAAACCAGCAGCTCTCCTTGCGTCACGCTGACGTCATCTCTGCTGATTCCAATTTCACCAGCAGCGAGCTACAGTAAGGTTGACCTGCGTTGACTCCGCTACAGTATCGTGCTATTAACAGCTTTGCACCAAAAATCGCTACGATTGAAATTCCCAAAAATTAACACAACGCTCAAACTCAGCAGGGACTTCAAAATCTACGTGATTAATTCCCAAATCAAATCAATTAATCACTAATCCAAATTCTCAATCCTCACATTCTCCCCAACTTAAGAGATTTCGTCCTCGAAATCAAAGGCAAACACAGGGAAGAACACATCAAACATGCAAATCTGCACTAACAACTCACCAAAATTCGAAGCAAAACAAGAAATTTACCTGGAAATTCTACACGATCAGTGCTCAAACAGGTGAGGCCAATCCTGTCTCATCCCACCTCAAACTCTAACGGTCGACGTCTACGGTTCGCATAACTCGAGAAACGGTGTTGGGTAGCCTTCATTCTACTCCGGATCAAATCAATTTGGTCTTTCATGTGCTGAACAAACTCCGGTGTAGAAAGCTGTCTCTCGCCGACTTCTTCCCAACAGATCGGGGATCTGCAGTTTCGACCATACAAAGCTTCAAACGGAGCCATTCCAATAGTGACTTGGTAGCTGTTGTTATACGAAAACTCCACCAAGGAAAGCGAATCCTGCCAGCCACCGCTGAAATCCATCACTACCGCTCGCAACATATCCTCTAAAGTCTGGATAGTCCGCTCAGACTGTCTGGGTGATAGGCTGTGCTCATCGCCAATCTCGAACCCATTGCTGCTTACAGACTCTTCCAAAAGCGAGAAGTGAACCTCGGATCTCTGTCAGACACTATCGAAACCGGAACCCCATGCAATCTAACCACATGGTCGATGTACAATTTCGCCATCTTTTTCATCGAACACCTCACATCATAGGGAATGAAATGGGCTGACTTCGAAAGTCTGTCAATCACAACCCAAATTTCATCACATCCCATACTCGATCGAGGTAGATGGGTCACAAAATCCATGGCGATGTGCTCCCAATTCCATTGGGGCACCTCCAAACTCTGCAGCAAACCACCAGGTCTCATCCTCTCAGCCTTGACCTGCTGGCAATTCAGACATCTAGCAACAAAAGCAGAAATTTCGCTCTTCATACCTGTCCACCAGTAGTGAGACTTCAAGGCATGGTACATCTTTCGCTCGCCTGACACTGTACCGGCTAAAATGTGCTTCATTCATGAGGGTCTCCTTCAGATCAATCAGGTTCGGAACTACTAATCTCCCTCTGAATCTCAAACATCCATAGAAGCAACAGAGAAATCATCAGACTGACCTGACTGTGCCTTAATCCTCAGCTCATGGATATAGGGGTCGGTCCTCTGCGCCTCCCTGATGTTCATCACAATCTGCGATTCTACCTGAAGAGACGAAACGAAGAAATACTGATCACCCGGCTGGAATCGCCAACCAGAGGTACTCAACTCCTCATGAACTTTCGAAATATTCAAGGACGCTAACATCTCAGGCTGGGTATTTCGACTTAGCGCATCTGCTACCAAGTTCACTCGCCCAGGCTGATACTGAATCTCACAGTCAAAATCCTTAAGCAATTCCATCCAGCGTCGCTGCCTCATGTTCAAATCCGACTGCGTGAAGATATATTTCAGGCTCTTGTGGTCGGTGTACACCACAAATTCTTCACCAAAAAGATAATGTCGCCAAATCTTCAAGGCAAACACTATCACAGCCAACTACAAATCATGAACCGGGTACCTCGTCTCGTGAGGCTTCAGCTGTCGAGACGCATACGCAATCACGTACCCGTTCTGCATCAAAACACACCCTAAACCACTCAGAGAAGCATCGGAGCACACTACAAATCCTCCGGAGCCAGACGGTAGGGCCAAAACAGGAGCAGTAGTCAACTTATCCTTCAGCGTCTGAAAACTGTACTCACACTCATCAGTCCATACAAATCTCTTATCTTTCTGAGTCAACTGCGTCATAGGCCTGGCTATCGAAGAAAACTTCTCAATGAAACGCCTATAGTAGCCGGCCAACCCCAAGAAACTACGGATCTCTGAAACGTTCCGAGGTCTCTCCCAGTTAAGCACTGCTTCGACCTTGCTCGGATCTACCGAAATTCCTTGTGCCGAAATCACGTGACCCAAAAGATAATCCTGTCGAGCCAAAACTCGCACTTACTGAATTTGGCATAGAGCTGCGAGTCTCTCAATCTCTGCAATACAAGTCTCAAATGCTCCTTGTGCTCTCTCTTGCTCCTCGAGTACACCAAGATGTCATCTATGAAGACGATAACAAACCGATCGATATACTCGCTGAAGACACGATTCATCAAGTCCATAAAGACAGCAGGGACATTCGTCAATCCAAACGGCATGACAAGAAACTCAAAATGCCCATATCGAGTCCGGAAGGCCGTCTTTGCCACATCAGCGTCTCTAATTCGCAACTGGTGATACCCAGAGCGCAAGTCAATCTTCGAGTATACAACCGATCCCTGCAATTGATCGAACAGGTCATCAATCCTCGGCAGAGGATACTTGTTCTTCACCGTGGCCTTATTCAACTGTCTGAAGTCCACGCACATCCTCATAGTGCCATCTTTCTTTTTCACAAACAGAATCGGAGCTCCCCAAGGCGACATGCTCGGTCTGATGAAGCCTTTCTCTAAGAGATCAGTCAACTGTTCCTTCAGCTCTATCAACTCTGCGGGCGCCAACCGGTAAGGAGCTCTAGAAATCGAGGCGGTACAGGGCACCAACTCAATACTGAAATCGATCTCACGTCGAGGGATCATGAATCCTGCATTACCTAGCGATAGAAGGCTAAACATCTCCATAGCGGTTACTAGGGGAATCTTCGACCTCGAATCCGTGCCGTAGAAATCCCACCTCTCACCCGTATCAGGGCGAAATCTCACCACACCATGGAAGCAATCAACGGTAGCCTTATAGCTAGATAATACGTCCATTCCCAAAATACAGTCGAAATCTCTAATCCCCAACACAATCAAATTGGTCACCAAAACATGCTCATCAAACCTAATCAGGCAATCTACTACTACCTCTCGAGACCACAGATTCACACCAGCAGGAGTAGACACAGAAACAACATCACACAGTGGGGAAGAACTCAACCCACGCTCAAACACAAACATCTCAGATGTATGCAATAAATGTCATTCAATTTCAATGCTCAATGCATACAGTTTACAATACGTGAAACAGAACAGAATTCATTCAATTCCATCATCTAAATTCACGTAAGCCACATAACAGCAAATCACAACACTGAAAAGATAGACATGTTCACGCTCAACTGCTAAGGGCCGCTCAATCGTACCTTCCTTCTTCGAATTACCTAGCAGATTCCTCCTGGCTCAAATCACGCAGCAGGAAACTTCCTGGAAGCTGAAATCTGTTACAACATAGCTAATATCTTAGCTCAATTCTGCTACAAAATCACGCTAATCCAACGGCCAGAAGCATACTTCGATCCTATACTTCTACGCAGGCATTAACTACTAAAAACCGAGCTCAAACTACTAGAAATGCTCACCCAACAGCTCACGCTAGCAGAAGAACGCACGCACAGACTTTTCCTCAAAAGCTTCGAACTCCAGCAGCTTCGCGTTCCCACTTCCAGCGTAATTACAACGTCTCAAATGGGTAGCAAACGAAAGAGCTAATCAAGGGGAATCCAGCGCCACTAAGATCTCCAAAAACAGAGGCTGGATGCGACGGGAAACGGTGGTGGAAAATCACGGTGAACAGTAGCTCGACGAGGGTTTGGAGAAGAAGAGATAAGAAATATCTGGCTCAAAATAATTCTAAGTTTCGATCAACACTTCTATATATAATCTCCCCAAAATCAACGTCTTCTGAACACCAATATTCAGTCGACTGAACAGTAGAGATCTTCCAGCAGATACCTCCTATCTTTCGCTAAATTCAGCAGCAACGACTACACAAACAATCGCACGAAAACACTTCAAAACGACACCGTTCCCACTTATCAAAACGACGCCGTAGCAAACACCAGCTGACAACAGCTCTCGCAAGAAAAACAACCAAGAGCTGATAACAGCTCTCTCTTCAAAACAATTCATCTGCTGGTCGTGCGAATTCACTCAAAACGACGACGCATCTACAAATCCAAAACGACGCCACTTTGGTTACGCAAGCATTGCTGCCAACAACTGATCTCTAAACGCAAAGCTCAAAACACAGCGTTTCAACTAATTCAAACGACGCCGCTTCTCATCATTAGTATTTGCGCGCCTGCTGATCAGCAGCAACCATCACAACGCAAACTACTACCAGCAGCAATGAATACGTCACGCCTACGTCATCATATCTATCGATAGCTCTTGCGACTGATTCCACAAACCATCAGCTGATCACTGTTCACAAACGCAACTGCTGAATTCAATAGTCAACACTCCAAAATGTTGACTAACACGTGTCACTTCCTCGTTCAATCTCACGCTAAACGCAACATCTGCTAGCAGCAACTTCAAACTTCAAAACTAAAACCAGCAGCTCTCCTTGCGTCACGCTGACGTCATCTCTGCTGATTCCAATTTCACCAGCAACGAACTACATTAAGGTTGACCTGCGTTGACTCCGCTACAGTATCGTTCTATTAACAGCTTTGCACCAAAAATCGCTACGATTGAAATTCCCAAAAATTAACACAACGCTCAAACTCAGCAGGGACTTCAAAATCTACGTGATTAATTCCCAAATAAAATCAATTAATCACTAATCCAAATTCTCAATCCTCACAAATCAATTGGCCTTTTTTCGCACATACTTTGTTGGGCGAGAGTTTTGATTAAACTGATCCTTAAATCTGGTAACTCGGATTTAAGTTAAGCAGTGCTTGTAAAACTGTTTTAAAAGGTTTCAAAAATTTGAAAATACCAAGAGTTCATTCAACCCCCCCTTCTGAACTCTTGCAACTGTTTTTCGAACCACTTTGATCGTATTTTGGGACTATCAATGAGCCAGATCCGTCCCATGTGCTGAGAACTGATGAAGTGGAGCTGGATTCTACCCATGAGTTATGTTGAATATCGAGTGCTGATTTTTTATAGGAAGGAGAAACAGTTGAGGAACAAGAGTATACCGTTGGTGATAGTCCAATGGAGCAAACATGGAAGATAGGAAGCTACCTGGGAAGTTGAAGAAAAGATGAGACAGGAGTGGCCTCATCTGTTTGAATTTTGACAGTAACAATCCAGGTAATCTTATAGCTTGTGTTTGCGTGATTTGAGTGCTTAGTATTCTTGATTTGTGACTTGAATCAGCATTGGGTAATGCTGGGTAAATTGTTTGTCCGAGTCTTGGTGATTTTCTGGTGTTTTCTTGATTCTGATATGTTGTTGAGAGTTGATTTCGAGGATGAAATCCTTTTCTAGTTGGGGAGAATATGAGGACTAGAAATTTATTAATTGGTGATTAATCGGTTAATCAGATCTGGATGAGGATTAACCAATGGAGGCGTTAGTTACCGGGTTTTTAGATTTTGAGAGAATTGGTTTTTCTGTTGGTGATTTTCGGATATTCAGATCTGGGGTAGAACATATCAGATGTGGACTGTTGGTCGCTATCGAGTGGCTTGGAGAAGGTAAGTTATTAGGATTCCCGCGTAAGTGCTAGCGAGAATCAGATTTGAGATGTCCCTCGTGTGTTTGAGCAATTGGCCTTGAGAGGGAAGTGAAGCAATGTCGTTTTGATTATAAGAGATACGGTGTCATTTGGTACATATCAGATTTGGCATTGGCAGGGAGTGATTGGTACGACGTAGTTTAGCTAGCATCAGATTTGAGTTGAACTGAACTCTGGTGCGGCGTCGTATGGTGAAAGTCAAGTGTTAGTCAACGGTACTATGTGGACCGGTGCGGTTTAATGATTTCAGATTTGACCAGATCTGGATGATCACGAGCAGGTCTTTTATGCGAGATCTGTTATTTGAGTGGGATCCCTATGCTACGTCGTTTTGTGGTAACTCGACGTCGATTGATGGTTGTGCGCTAGTATAGCGTAGCGAAGGCAGATCTGAGTTAGCGTTAAGATCTGAATAGCGCTCAGATCTGAGTTTGTCGGTGGTTTATTTTCACTGTAGCTTTGACCGAGAGATTGAAATATAAGTGTCGATTAACACTTAGTCGGTTTCGAACCCGACATTTCTTATCTTCCTCTCGAGAATCTTCGAAACCCTTATTGTTCATTCGAACCCTTTTCTCCGTCAATGTCGTCGATTTACGCCACCATTTGGAGCAAGATTGGTGGCGCTGAGCTCGTCTTCCTTAGGGATTTAGATTGATACCAGTTTGGAGCTTTATATCGACGTGTTGAGGGATCACGAAGTAGTTGCAGGTTCGAACATCTTCATGATTGTTGACCAGTCATTCTTCTGTTCTTTAGAGCTTTCGAATTTGAGCTCGTAAGCATCTTCGGCGAGTTCTGGAAGAGCTAGTAGAACAGTTGAGTTAAGAAAGCTGCTGGAGCTATGTTCTGCGTGATCTGTCGAGGTAGAATATGAGTTCGAGGTACGAATTGGAGTTTATTTAAACAGCTTTGAGCATAAGCATGTGAATATTCCAGCATGATCTGAATGTTGTGATCTGGGTGTTTACTTGAACGGATTTGTCTTTGCTATTATGTGATTTACTTGTTCTGTTTGCGTTGATTTATGTATGTGAGAATTGATATTCTTGGCATTCATGCATACATATTGAGCCTGATAATTGATTGATGACCTAGTCGAGCTAGCACTGTGATCGGCCGGCTGAGTTGTCGCGCCTGAAAGGTCCAATGCTATCATCGAGGTGGTGGCCGGCTGAGTTGTCGCGCCTGAAGACAACTGAGTTGTGATGGTCGACGGACCAGAAGATCACGGATCGATGATTTCCACCGACTGATTGGTTGTGCGTGGTGTTGAGGCTCAATTGAGTTTTGCCAGCTGAGTTGTTGGCCTAGATGACCGATTTTCCTTGACAGCCTCATGCATATCATGATGTGAATATTGCATGTTTTATGATTTGCTGTTTTATGAGTGCTCTTCATACTGAGGTTTGACCTCATGTCCTTTCCCTGTTTTTGGGCTACTCGGGTCTTGGTTGGCCTTTGCAGATTATTTCGGCAACCAGGCTAGACAGAGTGGAGCTTCAGCTGGTCGATCCCCAAGTGCTCTTCATACTGACGGTTTGACCTCATGTCCTTTCCCTGTTTTTGGGCTACTCGGGTCTTGGTTGGCCTTTGCAGATTATTTCGGCAACCAGGCTAGACAGAGTGGAGCTTCAGCTGGTCGATCCCCAGTTTTTATTTGAGTCCCAGTTATATTTATGTATCGACATATTGAGCCAGGGGATGTCCTGTGCCATTATTTGTATTGGGGATTGGTTGTTGTTTTATTGCCTATTGATGTTATGTGATATTGTTTGGATTTTAAGTTTAAATCATATTTTGACTATGATGTATTTTGAAATGATGTTTTGGATCAGGCCCATTGTAGGACCGAAGGATCGGATCTTAGATGCAATAAAATAAACAACATAAGATAAGGGAGGGGCGAGATCTGATCCTATGAAATAAGGAGCGAGCGCTGCTAATATAAATTATAAATTTTGCGCTGCTATAAAGGAGCTACAATAGCTCACGATTCTTGAACATTAAACAGAGCACCGGAGATAGATCTGGTATGAAATAAAATCATGTGGAATACACCAGAACTGAATCCTAATTTTAAAACCCGGCACAAACAGATTTCTGTTAAAACAATGCAATGCGACTGCATGAAATCTGTTTGCTTTGTGTGTGCTAATGTGTAACTGATAAATGCGTATGCGGAATAAATACAGTAATCATAAAGAGATTACGCTGCTGTTTGTTTATGGAAGTTCGGATTTAAATATCCTACATCTCCCCTTCTTCCGCTTCGGGAAGGATCCACTAGAAAATTTGATCTACACATCGTGTACAGACCCGATCCAACAGCCAGCAGCTGCAAGAACTCCTAGACTCTACACCAACCCTCGGCTGTGTCAATCACTTGTTTTACGCCTCTGTGAGAAAGGCTACAAACACAGAGTTTAACGTCTTCGTGCTTGGACGGGATCTGATTTTACATTTTGGGTTTGAGATTCATTCACTATACAATTTTGCTCAACTCTCAAAAATGTGAATTATCTCTATGTGTGAGATATACAGTGTAAGAACAACTCTCGTAATAATAATATCTCACACAACTGGAAATGCTCCTAAAGAGCTGATGAAGACTCAGCAGTCGACACTGCAATAAGCTCCTCTCTAATGGTGGTCGACTGCTTCATCTTCCTGTTTTCTTCCCTCTGTAATTTCTCTGTTTTTGTCTTTCACACCAGCATCATCGATTTCTTCAAATCTTCTCCCTTAAATAGCCCTTGTTCAAATTCAATCCGTTGGACACAAATTTTCTTCCCGTTGAAAGATGTTCTGTAAAGTACCGACAGGATTGTCCTTGTGTCCTTTCGTTTGCAGGCTTTTGTCTTCTTCTGAATGCTTTTGAACTTTGATCAGCTTCTGCTTGCGTCTATTCTGTTCACATCTTAATATGCTCAGCAGTTGACTTCTAAGTTCCAGTAAATCTTCATATATGTTGTCAACAGCTTCGCCTTTCTCTTCTTATCACGTCTTATTCATCTTCTGCTTTGATTCAGCTTTTGCTTCGATTCAGCTTTTGCTTAGATTCAGCTTCTGCTTGTATCTTTTCTTCATTGATCATCGACATCTGATATGGCTTGTCTTTACTGCTGAACATACTGTTAGAGTAGATGCCCAACTAGCCAACTTGTGGCTTGTGGGTTCTTATTGACTCTTTGTATAACGATCTTTATTTATGAAATTCGTATTCCTTTATGGCATTCTTTATCTTCATTATTTTATAATGTTAACAGTTGTGTTGGATAAAGACCTAGAATGCACCATAGTGTATGTTAAATGTGATAGTGGATATGATAGCTATCATGAAACACATCTAATAGTCACTGTGTATTCTAAACTCGTTCCTAGTCGATTGGGCCGTCAAAATGAGGATAAGGCCGCCCGAGCTTGAGACTAGAATCTGCGATGTGAAGTAACACGTTTCATTGGTAGGGAACATTGTGATGTTCTGAGCATGCAGATGGATAGTGATCTATCGAACTACCCTCGTTCGTACTTTCCAAGTGGTTACCATTTGTCGAGTGGATAAGTCCGAGGTCTTGGTTGTACAGATTAGCCCTCACTACTCGAAACGTCATTGAGACTCTACATGATAGGATCCTCACTTTGACCCGTTTACCGACTTAGTTGGGGTCATCAGGTGGCGGGATTGGGTGAGGTCCCGATGCAGGTAGGAGTCGATGCTTCGTTGTCAAGGATTCACCGGTCGCCTTTGTGCGTGGATATCCTATGCTATCTGAGGAGATAATAGTGTGATAAATCTCTGGCCAGAGTACTAGATGTGTTTTAGGTAAATGGGTTTACCTAGTAACACACGTGATGTCACTATTTGATCTCAAAGATGTATGCATGGTTATTGGATCTCTAGCGACTCTCGATTTTCCAATGGTCGTTGATCTGATCGAGATATATGTGATGAAAGGACCGTACTGTACGCTAACCATGACCGACCGGTTCTTTCAGGCACTCTCAGTGATACCTAGGGGATCATCGGGCGTTGTTGCTAGGCGCTTTACCATGATCCGATGGGTCAGTCCGAATTTGTGATTTCGGAGTCGCAATTGTTGTGGGCCCACAGCTAGCTGTATCCCTGAATCATTGAGGGTCACACAAGTACTGGTTTCATGATTCCCGCACGGAAACTGAGCTCAATTTTTTGAGCATAGGAGGATGAAGGATGGAAGTGCGACTTCCTAAAAGTCAACAGGGGTCAAAGTACAATTTCCCTAAAGTTTGGGCTAGTTTGACTATCCCTGAAACTTGGAGGGGCTAAACTGCAATTTTGGACTAGGTGGTCCGAAAAATTGTTTTCGCATCATAATACTCAGTTTTGTAAACTGTGTAGATCGGTCCGATCTGATCGTCGATCGTGATTATGATGGAGCCACGGCGATGTACTTGAACCGAATGTTCATATGGACCTGGCCCGCCCCAGGCCCATTGGGCCGGTCCAAGCCCATCACATGTCTATTAATACTTGACCTAGGGCTACATTGTCTAGATAACAACACTACTCTCCAAACCCTAGACATATCCGCCCCTCTCCTTCCTCTCCGACTCTCGGCCGCCGCCTCCTCCACGCGTCGCCGTCCGCCGCCGCGTGCCGCCGCCTGTCGTGGTTGGACTTGTTCCGACCGCCTCGACGAGGAGATTCCATCCGTGATAAATTCGTCACGTTTTCTAGTGCAGACTGACGAAGGGATCGTAATTTTAGTCGTGGACCGGATTCGGATAACGACAACCACCAACCGTTGAAGTGCCAATTTCCTCGTGAAATTGGTCGGAGCCAGGCGCCTAGACGCCAGCAAGGTACCAAATCTAAACACCCTATGGATGTTTATTGTTGATTTATGTTATGTATTGACTATTCCCGGTGCAAAATTTTGAAATCTCCCGCTGCGCCCCAGGAGCGGGATCCGGATCCGCCGCCATGCCAACAGTGGTATCAGAGCTTTGGCTCGGATATGTCAATACATAAAATTGTACCTGTATTGCATCAGATCTCAAATTTTAAAAAAAAAATTTATTCCTGCCCGACGCCGCCGCGCACAGCGTGCGGCGCCTCCGTGCGCCAGCTTGCGCCCAGCATACGCGTAGCGTGCAGCAGGGGAAGCGTGCCTGTCGCACTCACCCCTGCGCACGCTGGCGGAGGGCGTTGCACCCGTTGGCCGGCAACCGTGCGCGCACGGGGCTGCGCGACTCCGTGCGCCAACTGCCGCCCCACCTGCGGGAGCTGTGCGCGCAGGTGGCCGCCCCCGTGCGCACGCGTTGCGTACAGGGGCGCGCACAGCGTGCGGACGCTGTGCGGGCGGCGATGCGCCACCGTGCGACGTTTTCCGGCGGATTTTCGATGGCTGATTTTGGATATCTATGGTTTCGGGCCTGTCCCGGACGGCCCGGGGGGTTTTCGAGCCAATATTTGATATTGGGCCCTTTTGGTCGAACCAAAATTAATTTTTGATGTTTTTGAGATTTTGGACCTAAAATTGTTTTAAGCCCAATCTGATGCAATTAAAAATGACAAAATATGATTTTTTTATAAAATGTGATTTTATATTTGAAATATGATTTTGTTGGAAAATATCAAATTTGATTTGATTATTTTATTTCTGTCAATTATTTGAATTGAGTATGTTTGGGATGATCGAGAGCCGTGCCCAATGTGTTAGGTGTATGCTAGGTTTTACAAATTTTGGTTGTAATATTGTTGATATCAATTTCAAAGTGGGCCTGGTTTATGGTCCGTTCCCACCCCTTCAAAATTGTATCCCTACTTGTCATGGCTATTTAAATGTAAATATTAGTGGGAGGACTTTTTGAAGATGGTGGAGATGATGATCAAAGATATTGAAGACCGAAGATTTGTAAAACTGGAAGCTAATGTAATAGGATTGCATTTGCATACTGCATTTCACCTAGGACTGAACCTAGATCCGTGCTTGGCAACCACGGATCGCATAGCTCTCGCTTATCGATCATCCCAATTGTATATGCGATATATATAACTGTTGAATCCGCGTTATTAAATTTGATTTAAAATTATTGAGACGATATTGAAGACCGTAAGATTTGTAAAACTGGAAGCTAATGTAATAGGATTGCATTTGCATACTGCATTTCACCTAGGACTGAACCTAGATCCGTGCTTGGCAACCACGGATCGCATAGCTCTCGCTTATCGATCATCCCAATTGTATATGCGATATATATAACTGTTGAATCCGCGTTATTAAATTTGATTTAAAATTATTGAGACCAAATTTCAAAATTAAAATCCCTCATTTTAAATTTGATTTAAACTTTATATCAAGATTAAAAGTTTATTCGATAAACTAAGGGAATTTAAATATTGTTTAAAATTTCCTACCTTCCATCAACAATGGGTGTACGTCGATGCTACCCGTATACATGGCCCGGCTCGTATTATTGAGGGGGTTATGTATGCCGAAAAGCTGTACACGCCATTAACACTTGCTGAGAGTCGGTTGGAACTCCCTTTAACGTTGGCTCATATTATTGGGGACGTTAAGGGGACCGTCCATCACGACTCAACATTGATGGGTCATCTTGACACGTGATAGTAATCGGCGTCATATTATTGGGCCCTTACTGGACGTGAGGTAAATACATGGATGTTTCACCTGTTGCAATTGGACACTACCTTTTGAGGGTCATGGTTGGCTGATATTATTCGGGACCATGATTTCTTGATTGGACTCTGTGTACCCACTAAGGAAACTTGCTTTCTCGATTTCATTAGAGGGTGGTGAAATCGTTAAAATAGTGGGAGGGTAATTCATAAAACTAAATGACCTTGTTTTATGTCTTAGCATTTTTCATAAATAGTCCGTAATGCATGTCTGTCTTTCTTTTCAGTATAAACTGCTATTACAATGTCTTCAATCAAAAATCCACTTGCTGCTATACTGGATAGCAACAAGTTCACTGGTTTGAACTACCAAGATTGGCTTCGAAAACTCAAAATTATTTTGGCTTCGGAGAAACTTCTCTACACGCTAGAGAAGACTCCTCCGAAGGAAGCCCCTGCCGATGCCAGCCCTGAGGAACTGGCAAAGCTGGACAAATGGTGGTACGACGAGCTTAAGGCACGGTGCTATGTGATAGCATCGATGTCCAACGAATGCAGCGGCGCTTTGAGAAGACGGAGTATGCTGCTGGCATACACCTTCATCTCAAGGAGCTGTATGGGGAGAACTCTCGGACTGAGAGGTTCACTACTGTCAAGGAGCTCATGACAAGCCGCATGAGCGATGGGACTTCGGTCCGCGAGCATGGGGTTCGTATGATTGGGCTCATTGAGAAGCTAGTGGGCCTTGATATGACGCTTCCACATGAGCTGTCTGTGGATCTGCTTATCCTCTCACTCCCTGCTGCATTCGACCCATTTGTGGTCAACTTTAACATGAACAAGCTGGAAGCCACCCTTGAAGAGGTGGTGAACATGCTTGTCGTGTTCGAGGGGACCATAAAGAAGGACAAGCCCGTCCTCCTTATGGGCTCTTCTTGCTCTGCGAAGAAGGGGCCCAAACGTAAGGGTAAGAAATGTTATGCCCCTTTGAAGGAGGAAAGCCCGCAAGAAGCCAAAGTCAAGGACTTCAAAAGCAAATAAAATCTGAGGATGTTTAGCCACCACTGCCACAAGCCTGGGCACTGGCTTCCACATGAGCTGTCTGTGGATCTGCTTATCCTCTCACTCCCTGCTGCATTCGACCCATTTGTGGTCAACTTTAACATGAACAAGCTGGAAGCCACCCTTGAAGAGGTGGTGAACATGCTTGTCGTGTTCGAGGGGACCATAAAGAAGGACAAGCCCGTCCTCCTTATGGGCTCTTCTTGCTCTGCGAAGAAGGGGCCCAAACGTAAGGGTAAGAAATGTTATGCCCCTTTGAAGGAGGAAAAGCCCGCCAAGAAGCCAAAGTCAAGGACTTCAAAGACAAATAAATCTGAGGATGTTTGCCACCACTGCCACAAGCCTGGGCACTAGAGAAGGAACTGCAAGGAGTACCTCGAGCAGTTCAGGCAACATATGTATTGAAAGATCCGAGCCATAGCTCTGATACCACTGTTGGAGAACGGTGGCGGATCCGGATCCCGTCTCCCGACGGTGCAGCGGAAGATTAAAAAATAGCACCGGGAAATGTTCAATACAATGAAAACAGCAAGAAAAACCATTCATAGGGCGTTTCTCGGGGTGTTACCTTGCTGGCGACAGGCGCCTGGCTCCAACCAGAATCACAGGGAGACTGGCTCTTCACGGTAGGCGGCGGTAGATTACGTCTAATCAAGTCCACGATCGAAAGCAAGGTTCCTTCGTCAGCCTGCACTAGAAGGCCTGACGAGATCATCACGGACGGAAACTCCTCGAAAAGTTGGCCGGAACAAATTCCGGCGAGGGGCGGCAGCGGTGGCGGCGATGGTGGTGGCCTGCGGCGGCGGCTTTTGGGAGAGGAGGGGCGGCCGAAACCTTAGAGTTGGAGGCTAGGGTTTTGTTATGATTCTTGTGTTGTGCAACCCTAGGCTCAAGACTATGTATAGGTGTGATGGGCTTGAACCGGCCCATTGGACCTGGGGCGGGCCCAGTCCAACGTATGAACATTCGGTTCATCTGCATCACCGTGGTTTCATCATAATTCCGATCGACGATCAGACCGGGCCAATCGACTCAGTTTCCAAAACTGAATAATATGATGTGAAAACAATTTCTCAGATTACTTAGTCCAAAATGACTGTTTTGCCCCCCAACAGCGGGAAATCGCAATTTGACCCCTGTTGACTTTTAGGAAGTCGCACTCCCTAAAATTCTCCTCATATGATCAACACATTGAGCTCAGTTTCCGTGCGGGAATCTTGAATCCAGTACTTGTGTGACCCTCAATGGTTCAGGGATACAGCTAGCCGTGGGCCCGCAACCATTGCGGCTCCGAAATCACAATTTCGGACTTGCCCAACGGATCATGGTAAAGC
>KV011911.1:79543-97238 GCA_001598015.1 Dorcoceras hygrometricum
TTTTGCAGTTCGCAACTGCTCGAGGTACTCCTTGCAGTTCCTCCTCCAATACCCAGGCTTGTGGAAGTGGTGGCAAACATCCTCGCTCTTGTTTGGCTTGGAATCCTTTGCCTTTGGCTTCTTGGTGGGATTTTCCTCCTTCGCAGGGGCAGAACGCTTCTTGCCCTTGCGTCTGGGCCCCTTCTTCGCAGAGGAAGAAGAGCCCATAAGGAGGACGGGCTTATCCTTCTTTATGGTTCCTTCGAACACCACAAGCATGTTAACCACCTCTTCAAGGGTGGCTGCCAGCTTATTCATGTTGAAGTTGACCACAAAGGGGTCGAATGCAGCAGGCAGTGAGAGGAGAAGCACATCCACAGACAGCTCGTGTGGAAGTGTGATATCAAGGCCCGACAGCTTTTCAACGAGCCCAATCATACGAACCCCATGCTCGCGGACCGAAGTCCCATCGCGCATGCGGCTCGTCATAAGCTCCTTGACAGCCGTGAACCTCTCATGTCGAGAGTTCTCCCCATACAGTTCTTTGAGATGAAAAAGTATGTCAGCAGTATACTTTGTCTTCTCAAAACGCCGTTGCATTTCATTAGACATCGATGCCATCACATAGCATCGAGTCTTAAGCTCGTCGTCCCACCATTGCTGAAGCGTCACCTGCTCCTCAGGGCTGATATCAGCAGGGGCTTCCTTCGGAGGGCTCTTCTCTATCGTATAAAGAAGTTTCTCCGAAGCCAACACAATGTTGAGGTTTCGAAGCCAGTCTTGGTAGTTCAGACCGATGAACTTGTTGCTTTCCAGTATAGCAGCGAGTGGGTTTTTGATCGAAGACATTATAAATGCAGTTATACTGAAAAGAAAACAGACAATCATCACTAACTATATAAAATAATCGCTAAGACATAAAACAAGGTCGTTTAGTTCTATGAATTATCCTCCCATTATTTTAACGATTTCACCACCCTCTAATGAAATCGAGAAAGCAAGTTTCTTTAGTGGGTACACGGAGCCCAATCAAGCGATCATTGTCACGAATAATATCAGCCAACCACGACCCCCAAAAGGTAATTTCCGATTGCAACCGGTGCAACATCCATGTATTCACCTCACGTCCAGTAAGGGCCCAATAATATGACGCCATTTACTATCACGTGTCAAGATGACCCATCAATGTTGAGTCGTGAAGGACGGCCCCCTTAATGTCCCCAATAATATGAGCCAACGTTAAAGGGAGTTCCAACCGAACTCAAAACGAGTGTCAGTGGTGTGGACAGCTTTCCGGCATACATAGCCCACTCAATAATATGAGCCGGGCCATGTATACGTTAGCATCGGCGTACACCCATTGTTGATGGAAGGTAGGGATAATTTAAACAAATTTAAATCCCCTTTGGTTTATCGAATAAACTTTTATCTTGATATTAGTTTTAAATCGTATTTAAAACGAGGGATTTTATTTTCGAAAAGTTTGGTCTCATGCAATATATTTTAAATCATATTTAAACATGCGGATTCAACTAACTATATATCACATATATAAACATTGGGATGATCGATCGCGAGAGCTATGCGGTCCGTGGTTGCCAATCACGGACCTGGGTCCAATCCTAGGTGAAATTCAATATGCAATGCAATCCTATTACATTTGTTTTCGGTTTTACAGATCTTCGGTCTTCAATATCTTTGATCGTCGTTGTCCACCGTCTTCGGATGTCCTCCCACTAAATCTAGTAATTTACATTTAAATATACCATGACATATAAGGGATACATTTTTCAAGGGGTGGGAACGGGCCACAAACAGGCCCACTTAAAATGAATGAACAACAATATTAACAAATCGAAATCAAAGAAAAAACCTATCGCATACACCTAACAAATTGGGCACGGCTCTCGATCATCGCAAACATGCAATTAATCTAATTAAAATGCATAAATTTAAATAATCAAATTATTTATCGCAAAATCATATTTTAATCATAAAATCGCATTTTATAATAAAATCGTATTTTGTCGATAAAATCAAATTTTAATCAACAAAATCATATTTAATTATAAAATCATATTTTACAATCAAAATCGTATTTTGCAATTTTAATTGCATCATATTGGGCCAAAAACAATTTTGGGCCCAAAATCTCAAAATTTCAAAATTGACCAAAATCGGCCCGATATCAAATATCGGCCCGAAAACTTCATGGGCTGCCCGGGACAGGCCCGAACTAAACCTAGAAGTAATCAGCCATCGCAACGCTGTCAGAGACGTCGCCGGACGACGGCCGCCGCCACCATGTTGCGTGCGGCACAAGGCCGCGACAAGCGCGGCAGCGCTTCGCCCATGGCGGCGCATGGCAGCGCGCATGCTGCCCAACATCGTGCAACCAGTGTGCACAACTTGTGGGCAGTGGCCGGCCAGCAGGTGGCCATCTAGCGCGCATCGGCCGGCCAACCAGCCGCGATGCGCGGCAAGCGCGCATATTCGCGCGGGAAGGTAGGTGGCGCCGCCATGTGCGGCGGAGCCGTGGCCGGCGTGCAAAAACTTTGTTTTCGATTTCAAAATTCGAGATTTAGATCCAATTCAGGCAACATATGTATTGAAAGATCCGAGCCATAGCTCTGGTACCACTGTTGGAGAACGATGGCGGATCCGGAACCCGTCTCCCGACGGCGCAGTGGAAGATTAAAAAATAGCACCAGGAAACGTTCAATACAATGAAAACAGCACTAAAAACCATTCATATGGCGTTTCTCGGGGTGTTACCTTGCTGGCGACAGGCGCCTGGCTCCAACCAGAATCACAGGGAGACTGGCTCTTCACGGTAGGCGGCGGTAGATTACGTCTAATCAAGTCCACGACCGAAAGCAAGGTTCCTTCGTCAGCCTGCACTAGAAGGCCTGACGAGATCAGCACGGACGGAAACTCCTCGAAAAGTTGGCCGGAACAAATTCCGGCAAGGGGCGGCGGCGGCGGCTTTTGGGAGAGGAGGGGCGGCCGAAACCTTAGAGTTGGAGGCTAGGGTTTTGTTATGATTCTTGTGTTGTGCAACCCTAGGCTCAAGACTATGTATAGGTGTGATGGGCTTGAACCGGCCCATTGGACCTGGGGCGGGCCCAGTCCAACGTATGAACATTCGGTTCATCTGCATCACCGTGGTTTCATCATAATTCCGATCGAAGATCAGATCGGGCCGATCGACTCAGTTTCCAAAACTGAATATTATGATGCGAAAACAATTTTTCAGATTACTTAGTCCAAAATGACAGTTTTGCCCCTCAACAGCGGGAAATCGCAATTTGACCCCTGTTGACTTTTAGGAAGTCGCACTCCCTAAAATTCTCCTCATATGCTCAACACATTGAGCCCAGTTTTCGTGCGGGAATCTTGAATTCAGTACTTGTGTGACCCTCAATGGTTCAGGGATACAGCTAGCCGTGGGCCCGCAACCATTGCGGTTCCGAAATCACAATTTCGGACTTTCCCAACGGATCATGGTAAAGCGCCTAGCAACATCACGCCATGATCCTCTAGTTATCACTGATAGTGCCTGCAAGAACCAGTTGGTCGTGGTTAGCGTACAGTACGGTCCTTTCAATCCATATATCCCGATCAGATCAACGACCATTGGTAAATCGAGAGTCGCTAGAGATCCGATAACTATGCATGTATCTTGGAGATCGAATAGTGACATCGCGAGTGAAACTAGGTAAACCCATTTACCTAAAACACTTCTAGTACTCTGGCCAGAGATTTATACACTATTATCCCCTCAGATAGCATAAGATATCTACGCATGTAAGCGAGCGGTGAATCCTCGACAACGAAGCATCGACTCCTACATGCATCGGGATCTCACCCAATCTCTCTGCCTAATGACCCCAAGTGAGTTGGCAAACGGGTCAAAGTGAGACGCCTATCATGTAGAGTCTCAATGACGTTTCTAGTCGTGAGGACTAATCAGTACAACCAAGACCTCGGACTTTTCCACTCGACAAATAAGTACCACTTGGAAAGTCCGAACGAGGGTAGTTCGATAGATCACCAGGTCACTATCTATCTGCATTCTCAGAACATCACAATGTTCCCTACCAATGAAACATGGTACTTCGCATTGTAGATACTAGTCTCGATCTCGGGCGGCCTTATCCTCATTTTGACGGCCCAATCGACTAGGAACTAATTCAGAATACACAGTGACTATTAGATATGTTTCATGATAGCCGTCATACCCACTATCACATCTAACATACACTATGGTACATTCTAGGTCTTTATCCAACACAATTGTTAACATTATATAAACATAACGAAGATAAAGAATGCCATAAACAAATGCGAATATCATATATAAAGACTGTCATATACAAGAGTCTATAAACCCACACGCCACAAGTTGGCTAGTTGGGCATCTACTCTAACAAGTGGATCCCTCCGGCCACACCACAACTCAATGGTGTAGCGGAGCGTCGTAATCGAACCTTGATGGACATGGTTCGATCTATGATGAGCTTCACTGAGCTTCCTACCTCGTTTTGGGGCTATGCGCTCGAAACGGTGGTAATGTTGTTGAACAATGTCCACACCAAGGCGGTGGATAAGACTCCATATGAGATATGGATGGGCAAGCCACCCAAATACTCATACATGAGGATTTGGTGATGTCCTGCTTACGTGAAGCAGACAGTGGGAGATAAGCTGGATAATAGATCCATCTTATGTTACTTCATTGGGTATCCAAAGAATTCTATTGGATACTTCTTCTACTATCCCAATGAAACAAAAGTGTTTGTTTCTAGAAATGCCACCTTTCTGGAAAGGGAGTTTTTACTTGATAGAAAAGGCAAGATAGTAGAACTCGAAGTGGTTCAAGAACCATCTGAAGTACCAAGTGAATCTCCCGCACCACAAGAGCCAATACCAGAAATGGTCGCACCTAGGAGATCTGAAAGGGTTCCTAGGGCTCCTATTAGAGATGGTTTCCTCCTTGAAGATGATCAAAGTGATCAAACTATTGGATGTGATCCAAGAACTTTCAAGGAGGCAATTTCCGATGCTGATTCTAATCTGTGGCTTGAAGCAATGCAATCTGAGATTGACTCAATGCATTCAAACCAAGTTTGGACTCTTGTTAATCCTCCCGAAGGAATAGTTCCTATTGGGTGTAAATGGATATACAAGAGAAAACTTGGGCCAGATGGAAAGGTACTGACCTAAAAGGCACGACTGGTCGCGAAAGGTTACACTCAAAGGCAAGGTGTTGACTATGATGAAACCTTTTCACCAGTCGCAATGTTCAAGTCAATTAGAATCCTGCTAGCCATAGCCGCATGGTACGACTATGAGATATGGCAAATGGATGTGAAAACTCGTTCCTTAATGGAAACATTACGGAAGAGATCTATATGACGCAGCCTGAGGGTTTCACATCTGTACGAAGTGAGCATAAAGTATGCAAACTTCAGAGATCGATCTACGATCTCAAACAAGCATCGAGAAGTTGGAACTGGAGATTTGATGAAACAATTAAGGAATTTGGTTTCATCAAGAATCCCGAGGATCCATGTGTATATAAGAAGGTAGTTAAAAATACTGTGACATTCCTTGTACTTTATGTTGATGACATTCTACTCATTGGGAATGATGTAGGAATGTTGCAGTCAACTAAAGTGTGGTTGTCTAGTAGATTCTCGATGAAGGACATGGGTGAAGCATCCTACATTCTAGGAATACAGATCTATAGAGATAGATCAAAAAGGATGCTCAGACTCACCCAAGCCACCTACATCGATACCATATTTAAGAGGTTCTCTATGGAAGAGTCCAAGATAGGACACCTACCTATGTGCCACGGGGTCACTCTATCTAAATATATGTGTCCAAAGACTGATGAGGAGATAGATAGTATGACACGTGTGCCATATGACTCGGCAATAGGTAGTATTATGTATGGCATGATCTCAACTAGACTGGATATCGCATATGCTCTGAGTGTCACGAGCCGCTACCAAACCAACCCTGGCCAAATGCATTGGAAGGCTGTGAAAGATATTCTTAAGTACTTACGAAGGACTAAGAATATGTTCATGGTCTATGGGGGTGGTAAACTGAAATTGGAAGGCTACACTGATTCTAGCTTCCAATGTGATGTGGACGATTCGAAGTCAACCTCTGGATTTGTATTCATGCTCAATGGTGGTGCTGTCTCTTGGAAGAGTTCCAAGCAAGACACCATCGCGGATTCAACCACTGAGGCTGAGTACATCGCAGCATCAGCTGCTGCGAAAGAGGCTTTTTGGATAAGGAATTTCGTCCAAGAGTTGGGCGTAATCCCTGAAGGAGTTGGTCCAGTCCCGGTGTACTGCGACAACACGGGTGCCGTTGCGCAAGCAAAGGAGCCTAGGTCTCACCAAAGATCCAAACATATACTGAGGAAATACCACATAATCCGGGATATTGTGGCTAGGGTGACATAGCAGTTGAGAGAGTCGCCTCTGTAGACAACATTGCTGATCCACTTACGAATCCCTTGCCAGGACCGTTGTTTGAAAAACATCGCGAAACAATGGGACTGCGTCTGATGAGTAGTTGGCTTTAGGGCAAGTGGGAGAAAGACCTAGAATGCACCATAGTATATGTTAGATGTGATAGTGGATATGATGGCTATCATGAAACACATACTAATAGTCAGTGTGTATTCTAAACTCGTTCCTAGTCGATTGGGCCGTCAAAATGAGGATAAGGCCGCCCGAGCTTGAGACTAGCATCTGCGATGTGAAGTACCATGTTTCATTGGTAGGGAACATTGTGATGTTCTGGGCATGTAGATGGATAATGACCTAGTGATCTATCGAACTACCCTCGTTCGGACTTTCCAAGTGGTTACCATTTGTCGAGTGGATAAGTTCGAGGTCTTGGTTGTACAGATTAGCCCTCACTACTCGAAACGTCATTGAGACTCGACATGATAGGTGCCTCACTTTGACCCGTTTACCGACTTAGTTGGGGTCATCCGGTGGCGGGATTACGTGAGGTCCCGATGCATGTAGGAGTCGATGCTTCGTTGTCGAGGATTCACCGCTCACCTTTGTGCGTGGATATACTATGATATCTGAGGAGATAATAGTGTGATAAATTTCTGGCCAGAGTACTAGATGTGTTTTTGGTAAATGGGTTTACCTAGTAACACACGTGATGTCACTATTTGATCTCCGAGATGTATGCATGGTTATTGGATCTCTAGCGACTCTCGATTTACCAATGGTCGTTGATCTGATCGGTATATATGTGATGAAAGGACCGTACTGTACGCTAACCATGACAGACTGGTTCTTGTAGGCACTATCAGTGATACCTAGGGGATCATGGGGCGATGTTGCTAGGCGCTTTACCATGATCCGATGGATCAGTCCGAATTTGTGATTTCGGAGTCGCAATTGTTGTGGTCCCACGGCTAGCTGTATCCCTGAACCATTGAGGGTCACACAAGTACTGGTTTAACGATTCCCGCACGAAAACTGAGCTCAATTTGTTGAGCATAGGAGGAGGAAGGATGGAAGTCTCCTAAAATTCAATAGGGGTCAAAGTGCAATTTCCCTAAAGTCTGGGCTAGTTTGACTATCCCTGAAACTTGGAGGGGCTAAACTGCAATTTTGGACTAGGTGGTCCGAAAAATTGTTTTCGCATCATAATACTCAGTTTTGTAAACTGTGTAGATCGATCCGATCTTATCGTCGATCGGGATTATGATGGAGCCACGGCCATGTACTTGAACCGAATGTTCATATGGACCTAGGCCCTCCCCAGGCCCATTGGGCCGGTCCAAGCCCATCACATGTCTATTAATACTTGACCTAGGGCTACATTGTCTAGATAACAACACTACACTCCAAACCCTAGACATAGCCTCCCCTCTCCTTCCTCTCCCACTCTCGGCCGCCGCATCCTCCACGCGTCGCCGTCCGCCGCCGCGTGCCGCCGCCTGTCGTGGTTGGACTTGTTCCGACCGCCTCGACGAGGAGATTCCGTTCGTGATAAATTCATCACGTTTTCTAGTGCAGACTGACGAAGGGATCGTAATTTTAGTCGTGGACCAGATTCGGATAACGACAACCGCCAACCATTGAAGTGCCAATTTCCTCGTGAAATTGGTCGGAGCCAGGCGCCTAGACGCCAGCAAGGTACCAAATCTAAACACCCTATGGATGTTTATTGTTGATTTATGTTATGTATTGACCGTTCCCGGTGCAAAATTTTAAAATCTTCCGCTGCGCCCCGGGAGCGAGATCCGGATCCGCCGCCACGCCAACACATACTTCTGTTCACTGCTGAATAACTGTAGCTCACTGCTGAACGTACTGTAGCTCACTGCTGAATCTAATGTAGCTCACTGCTGAATCGTTCTCTTTAGTTCATAGCCGGATACCTGTTCTTTGTTCAACTGCTGATTCTGCTGAAGTCAAGGTTGTTGATCCACCTGTTGTATCAACTGCTGATCCTGACTTCTTATTGCTCCAGCTGGTCCATCTTTCCTTTAGTGCTCCAGCTGGTCGATGTTATTTTCTTCTCAGTATCAACTGCTGATCCTGACTTCTTATTGCTCCAGCTGGTCCATCTTTCCTTTAGTGCTCCAGCTGGTCGATGTTATTTTCTTCTCATCTTTTGATCAACATCTGCTTTCAACTTCTGATCAGCTGCTCCTATTGTCTTCAACAACTGATCAGACATCACATTTTCGCATGAGACCTTTGTTATTCCCTCCGAAACGGTCCAACGAGCAAGACTCACTACAATGTAGTGAGCTCCCCTGTTTTTGGCCAAATTCCTTCGTTTAGGCCTCCGAAAATGTGATTTACTATTTTCAGCTCTTGGTCTGCTACAGTATCAGATCTGATTGAGTTACTGTATCAGATCTGATACATCTCACTGCTACCCAGCTTTTGATGACGTCACGACTGCTGAAATCTTCAATAATCTTGGATGACGTCACGACTGCTGAAATCTTCAATAAGCTTGGATGACGTCACGACTGCTAAAATCTTCAATAAGCTTGGATGACGTCACAACTGCTGAATACTTCTACTGCTGAATCCATATTCTCTAGCTTCTCTTATAGTTACTCCTGATCAGACTTCTGCAGACTTCTCTCTTCATTTCCTGTAGACTTCTCCATCAGACTTCATCAGACTTCTCTGTACGCGACGCAACTAACAGCAAGTACAGCTGAACTTCCACGTAAGCATATCTGCTCACGTTGGACTCCACGTAAGGATTACTGTCCATGTAGGATTCCACGTAAAGGAAGCTGTCCACGTAAGCATCTCTGTTCAACTTCGCTTTTGCCTGGTTACGATCAGCTGGCTCAGCTTTGGACGTCTCCATTGCTAATCCAGCCATTATGTCTAAGTTGTTGATCCAGATTTCTCAAGTCTTATTACAGCACTTCTTTAGATCTCTTCTGTTAAATCTGTACACTACGTAGGAATGTTAGACACAATAACAGGTTTTGTGTAATCCAAAACTCAGATCTGGATCTGTTATCCAGATCCATCAATCTCTCCATTTTTTATTTACACAAAACCTCAAATAATAGATGTAGGATCTAACAATTCTCTCCCTTTTTGTGGGAATCAAAAAGGAATCGAAAATTGGTTTTACCGACAAATTTTAAATAAAGCTCTCCCCACACTGCCACAACAAAAACAACGTGACAGCAGGAATTTTACAGATTTTGGAAACCAAAATTGGGAAAAACCGTATCCATGAATGATATGATTTTGAAATAGCTGATAGTGTGCTTCTGCTTTAGTTTATATATGCAGATGAAAGATTAATAATAACTCTCCCTATATTTTATAATATAATCTCAAATCATTTTAATAACGAAGCACCAGCTGAAATTTCACAAAAACTATCAGTTAAAAATTTTAAAAAAGAACATGTGCTACTGTGCCATCAGTTAAAGCATTCAAAAACAGATAGCACATGCGTTTTAAAAAAATGCTCGTTCAAGAACAACCTGCTCTTATACCACTTGTTAGGACCGAAGGATCAGATCTCAGATGCAATAAAATAAAAAACATAACATAAGGGAGGGGCGAGATCTGATCCTATGAAATAAGGAGCGAGCGCTGCTAATATAAATTAAAAATTTTGCGCTGCTATAAAGGATCTACAATAGCTCACGTGTCAGGCTTCGTGCACAACACAGAGTTAAATCACGTAAAACATAGCGGAAGCACTTTAAAAAGTGGCTAAAATTTTTCTCTTCTGGCCTGACGAATAAAACATAATTTTAAAATACCACAATATGTCAAAATATCCCAGTTAATAGAAATACACAACGCTAAAAACCATAATACAACAGTACAACATTAAACAAGTATCAGTCAACTAATACAGCAACTAAATACACAAAGCACGGGACACTCCCCGGCTAATAGAACTTATACATATATGCTATACGCTAACTGGGACACTCTAAGCACCACATGGGGCACCTCCAGCTGGATCAACACCAAGACCAGCGGAATGACCTGGAAGACCTGAACAACAAGCAGGCAAACAAAACAACCAAACCTAGATGGACATCGGGGTCAAACCCCAGTACGAAGAGCTACAAAATACAGCTAACAGATATAGCATGCAATGTATCATGTCGTACAAATGCATAAGCGGTACAAAAAACATCGGTAACAACTGGAAGGCCAAACGAATAGGAAACGACAACTGTGACACATCACCAAGCTTCGGAAGCTTCCCGATCGCACCCAGTGGAAAACAGAGTGGCTCATCGCCGCACTTGCGTGGGAGCGACCCGCCAGGTAGCACGGAATTTCAAGTGGACCAACCACCCGCCAACCTCTATCCAGGTCACTACAACTGAGGACTGGGAACAACTCAACCAACATCCACCAGCTGCTGCAGCTGAGGACTGGGAATAACTCTACCAACATCCTCTAGCTGCACTCAATCGTGGTTATAAAACAGAGTGGCTCATCGCCGCACTTGCGTGGGAGCGACCCGCCAGGTAGCACGGAATTTCAAGTGGACCAACCACCCGCCAACCTCTATCCAGGTCACTACAACTGAGGACTGGGAACAACTCAACCAACATCCACCAGCTGCTGCAGCTGAGGACTGGGAATAACTCTACCAACATCCTCTAGCTGCACTCAATCGTGGTTATGCAACACCGCACCGCACCACGAGGGAAGAGCTCCAACAGAGAAACATATCATGGCTAACAAAGGAACCATTAGCTCAATATGCTATGCAGATGCAGTAACATGCTTAACATGATGCATGTACGTGTAATGCCAGAAAACACAATAAAGGCATTCGAATAATCACATGCATAGCAACTCAACAGATCACCAAACAGCAGGTAATACACTAGATAGTTTAGCCAATAGAAATGCATAATATACACAACTTGCCTCTACACAAACACTCGGCACAGCTATATAACACATAATACGTCCCCATGCCTATCTCAAAGCTATAATACAAGCTCGAGTCGTACCTCACACGACAAAATACCTCCAACAGATTCCTCCAGCTAACGGTACCAGCGACCCGCTCAACTCAGATTCCTCACGGCTCCTAGAAAATTCCACAAATCTGCCCGGAAGCTCGAATCTTATAAGGCACCCTGAAAATCAGTTCAAAAACTGAATTTCTAAACACTACGACCTACGGCCAAGAGCTGAAACCTGGTCCTTTCACTATATCTAAACTCAACAGCAGGAAATACGCTTAGCAATGGCAAGAATCACTTACCCTGAAGCTCACCCAGACCTGGAGAACTATCGGATGGAGTCTCAAAGACACACGAACCTACGAAACGATACGCACGAGATCTTAGGAAAGCTAACAAAAACTCATGGCCGGGAGCTACAACTCAACCAGCTAATTATCTTACCTCAACAACCTAACAGAAAGCTTAAACCAAAGCTAGGAGTAAGATCTCAAAGCTAAACCGAAAGGCTACCTGCACCCAGCAAACACACGAACAAGGGAGCTACTGCTGCTGCTTCGCGATCTCACTACAAGGCCAATCCAAACCTTCTAGCTGGTTTTAATCGAAAGAGGAACTCCTAAGGAGTGCAGCGTCACCGACCTTGCCCAAAACGGAGACCGTAAACGGTGGCAATCGGCCAATGAAAATCACGGTGAACAGTGTTTAGGGTTCGAGAAAAGGAATGAAAGTCGAGAGGATAATTTGCTAAGTATGGAGTCTGATTTTTAATGAAACAAAGACCAAGTCCTGCTTCTTATATACATGCGAGAAACCTGATATAAAATCCACCGACACTAACAGATATCGCAAGCTGCTGACAATGGAGTCTGATTTTTTAATGAAACAAAGACCAAGTCCTGCTTCTTATATACATGCGAGAAACCTGATATAAAATCCACCGACACTAACAGATATCGCAAGCTGCTGACAGTAACGGGAACAGTGAAAAGCTGACGAAGAAATACCCAAAAGCTTCTTCAACAGTACAAATCTCACACCAGCAACCGAACGCAAAGGCAACGAGAGCTAATAAAGACGACAACACTTCGCATACGTCAGCAAATCTGAACAAAGCGCTACACCACAACAAATCCATTCAAAGCAAATACGACGTCGCGTAACCTACGTCATCATATCTGATGAACTAAACGTCCGCAACAGCGATCGCTAGCGCTAGAACAATACGACGTCGTAACAACTAAATAGAACGACGTCGCATAGAATACGTCACCATATCTGTCAATAGCTGATCATCTAAACTAGCGACTGGGTAAAACAACTCAACAGATATCTCAACAGTAAATGCCTAACGCGACCAAATAGCTGACACCAGACATTACACCCAAAACACTGCGTTTCAAATAAATAAAACGACGTCGCACGACCTACATAATTTTTTCTGCCAACAGCAATCGCTAAACCAAAACGACGACGTACAAGCTACTTCGCTACAGGAACTTGCTGTCAACGTCCAGAATAACACAAGCGCTAACAGATAATCTTACGTCAGCAATTGCTACGCCAACGCGCAACAGAAAATATGAATTCAAACTCGAAAATTCCAAAATTTCCAAAATTGCTCTAAGTATGAAATCTGACCCGAAAATGCAACCCAAACTCACAAACAGAAATCTAAACCACCAAAAATCTCTAAAAACCGATTAATTCCCAACCAATTTTCATTTAACAAATTTCGGGTCTCACATTCCTTTCCACCTTAAAAGATTTCACCCTCGAAATCACACAGCAACTCTGGAATTAAACAAAACCATCTTTTACATAGCTAACATTGGAAGGCTAAACTACATGCTAAACAATCACAAGTGCGCCAACTCTCAACCCCAAAGGCTACTAATAGAGCATTCAAGATAACGGGAAAACACAACAACCAGAAATCAATTGCTGAGAAACAATCACGAGCAGATAGCTACAGAAAACTGATTTAACACTTGTAGCATATATGAAGGTTTTTGGCTCACTTCCTCCACAAGAACACGCCGAGCAAAGAAGATAGTTCATGTTGGCACTGCCAAACTAAGAACAGAGACGATTCTTTCTGCGATCTCCAAAAGATCCAACATAACAGGAAGTTCATTGCAACTAAACTGCCATGCCTAAAATAGCTAATAATAAAATGCCAAGTTGCAATGTGCACTGCCAAGAAGAGATCGACACAAAGAACAACCAATTTACCAACGAAGTAGGAACAAAACTCGAATCTGAAGGAAACAAAACACAATAATAAAAGGTTGTCCCAACATAGATGAGGATACGCTCCACTCATCTCAGATTCGTCTCTCAAATATCCTTTCCAAAATTCCTTGTTAGCCAAAACAGTCAAATTGAGGGTCTAGTCCCGATCATTCCATCAGTATTCAACACAAAAGAAGGATCTGATATTCAATTTCCTCGGCTTTAACACACAAAACACATTACGTGTCCATAACAACACAGCCGGTATGTTGGCGCGGCGGCGGATCCGGATCCTGTTCCTGGGGCACAGCAGAAGATTTAAAAATTTGCAACGGAAACGGTCAATACATAACATAAATCAACAATAAACATCCATAGGGTGCTTAGATTTGGTACCTTGCTGGCGTCTAGGCGCCTGGCTCCGACCGATTTCACGAGGAAATCGGCACTTCAACGGTTGGCGGTTGTCGTTCTCCGAATCCGGTCCACGACTGAAATCACGATCCCTTCGTCAGTCTCCACTAGAAAACGAGACGAATCTTTCACGGACGGAATCTCCTCGTCGAGACGGTCGGAACAAGTCCGACGGCGACGATAACGGACGGCGCACGGCGGTGGCGCGTCGCGGCGGGCGGCGACGGGCGAGAAGGGCGGCGGCCGAGGAGTGTGGGAGAGGAGGGAGGCGGCTAGAAATCTAGGGTTGTGATGGTATGTTATGCAAACCCTAGGGCACACATATATATAGACTTGTGATGGGCTTGAACCGGCCCAATAGGGCTGGGTCAGGCCCAGTCCCGTATGAACATTCGGTTCAACTGCATCATCGTGGCTCCATCATAATCCCGATCGACGATCAGATCGGACCGATCTACACAGTTTACAAAACTGAGTATTATGATGCGAAAACAATTTTTCGGACCACCTAGTCCAAAATTGCAGTTTAGCCCCTCCAAGTTTCAAGGATAGTCAAACTAGCCCAAACTTTAGGGAAATTGCATTTTGACCCCTGTTGTATTTTAGGAAGTCGCACTTCCATCCTTCCTCCTCCTATGCTCAACAAATTGAGCTTAATTTCCGTGTGGGAATCGAGAAACTAGTACTTGTGTGACCCTCAATGGTTCAGGGATACAGCTAGCTGTGGGCCCACAACATGTGTGACTCCGAAACCACATTTTCGAACTAGCCCATCAGATCATGGTAAAGCACCTAGAAACATCGCCCCATGATCCCCTAGGTATCATTGATAGTGCCTGCAAGAACCAGTTGGTCATGGTTAGCGTACAGTACGGTCCTTTCAACACATATATCCCGATCATATCAACGACCATTGGTAAATCGAGTCGCTAGAGATCCAATAATCATGCATACATCTCGAAGATCAAATAGTGACATCGCGTGAGTTACTAGGTAAACCCATTTTCCTAAAACACATCTAGTACTCTGGCCAGAGATTTATCACATTATTATCTCCTCAGATAGCATAGGATATCCACGCACAAAGGCGAGCGGTGAATCCTCGACAACGAAGCATCGACTCCTACATGCATCGGGACCTCACCCAATCCCGCCACCTAATGACCCCAACTGAGTCGGTAAACGGGTCAAAGTGAAGCACCAATCACGTAGAGTCTCAATGACGTTTCGAGTAATGAGGGCTAATCTGTACAACCAAGACCTCGAACTTATCCACTCGACAAATGGTAACCACTTGGAAAGTCCGAACGAGGGTAGTTCGATAGATCACCAGGTCACTATCCATCTGCATGTTAAAAAATCACAATGTTCCCTACCAATGAAACGTGGTACTTCACATCGGAGATGCTAGTCTCAAGCTCGGGCGTCCTTATCCTCATTTTGACGGCCCAATCGACTAGGAACGAGTTTATAATACACAGTGTCTATTAGATGTTTTTCATGATAGCCATCATATCCACTATCACATCTAACATACACTATGGTGCATTCTAGGTCTTTATCCAACACAATTGTTAACATTATAAAATAATGAAGATGAAGAATGCCATAAAAGAATACGAATTTCATAAATAAAGATCGTTATAAAAAGAGTCAATAAGAACCCACACGCCACAAGTTGGCTAGTTGGGCATCTACTTTAACAATCTCCCACTTGACCTAAATCCAACTACTCATCAGACGCAGTCCCATTGTTTCCTGATGTTTTTCAAACAATGGTCTTGGCAAGAGCTTCATAAGTGGATCAGCAATGTTGTCTACAGAGGCGACTCTCTCGACTGCTATGTCACCTCTAGCCACAATATCCCGGATTATGTGGTATTTCCTCAGTATATGTTTGGATCTTTGGTGAGACCTAGGCTCCTTTGCTTGCGCAACGGCACCCATGTTGTCGCAGTACACCGGGACTGGACCAACTCCTTCAGGGATTACGCCAAACTCTTGGACGAAATTCCTTATCCAAACCGCCTCTTTCGCAGCAGCTGATGCTGCGATGTACTCAGCCTCAGAGGTTGAATCCGCGATGGTGTCTTGCTTGGAACTCTTCCAAGAGACAGCACCACCATTGAGCATGAATACAAATCCAGAGGTTGACTTCGAATCATCCACATCACATTGGAAGCTAGAATCAGTGTAGCCTTCCAATTTCAGTTCACCACCCCCATAGACCATGAACATATTCTTAGTTCTTCGTAAGTACTTAAGAATATCTTTCACAGTCTTCCAATGCATCTGGCCGGGGTTGGCTTTGTAGCGGCTCATGACACTCAGAGCATATGCGACATCCGGTCTAGTTGAGATCATGCCATACATAATGCTACCTATTACCGAGGCATATGGCACACGTGTCATACTTCTATCTCCTCATCAGTATTTGGACACATAGACTTAGATAGAGTGACCCCGTGGCACATAGGTAGATGTCCTCTCTTGTACTCTTCCATAGAGAACCGCTTAAGTATGGTATCGATGTAGGTAGATTGGGAGAGTCCGAGCATCCTTTTCGATCTATCTCTATAGATCTGTATTCCTATTGTACTCTTCCATAGAGAACCGCTTAAGTATGGTATCGATGTAGGTAGATTGGGAGAGTCCGAGCATCCTTTTCGATCTATCTCTATAGATCTGTATTCCTAGAATATAGGATGCTTCACCCATGTCCTTCATCGATAATCTACTAGACAACCACACTTTAGTTGACTGCAACATTCCTACATCATTCCCAATGAGTAGAATGTCGTCAACATAAAGTACAAGGAATGTCACAGCATTTTTAACTACCTTCTTATACACACATGGCTCCTCGGGATTCTTGATGAAACCAAATTCCTTAATTGTTTCATCAAATCTCAGATTCAAACTTCTCAATTCTTGTTTGAGACCGTAGATCGATCTCTGAAGTTTGCATACTTTATGCTCACTTCCTGCAGATGTGAAACCCTCAGGCTGCGTCATATAGATCTCTTCCTTAATATTTCCATTGAGGAAAGCAGTTTTCACATCCATTTGCCATATCTCATAGTCGTACCATGCGGCTATGGCTAGTAGGATTCTAATTGACTTAAACATTGCGACTGGTGAAAAGGTTTCATCATAGTCAACACCTTGCCTCTGAGTGTAACCTTTTGCGACCAGTCGTGCCTTGTAGGTCAATACCTTACCGTCAGGCCCAAGTTTCCTCTTGTATATCCATTTGCACCCAATAGGAACAATTCATTCAGGAGGGTTTATAAGAGTCCAAACTTGGTTCGCATGCATCGAGTCAAACTCAGACTGCATTGCTTCAAGCCAAAAATTAGAATCAGCATCGAACATTGCCTCCTTGAAAGTTCTTGGATCAGATCCAACAACTTGATCACCTTGATCATCTTCAAGGAGAAAACCATATCTCTCAGGAGCCCTAGGAACCCTTTCGGATCTCCTAGGTGCGACCATTTCTGGTACTGGCTCTTGAGGTGCGGGAGATTCACTCGGTACTTCGATTGGATCTCGAACCTCTTCGAGTTCTACTATTTTGCC
>KV011911.1:97274-117733 GCA_001598015.1 Dorcoceras hygrometricum
CTTATCTCCCATTGTCTGCTTCACGTAAGCAGGACATCCCCAAATCCTCATGTATGAGTATTTGGGTGGCTTGCCTATCCATATCTCATATGGAGTCTTATCCACCTCCTTGGTGTGGACATTGTTCAACAACATTACCGCCGTTTCGAGCGCATAGCCCCAAAACGAGGTAGGAAGCTCAGTGAAGCTCATCATAGATCGAACCATGTCCATCAAGGTTCGATTACGACGCTCCGCTACACCATTGAGTTGTGGTGTGGCCGGAGGGGTCCACTGTGAGAGAATCCCATTCTCTTTAAGATAGTCTTGAAATTCAGAACTCAATTATTCTCCACCTCGATCGGATCGAAGTGTTTTAATACTTTTCCCCAACTGATTATCTACTTCAGCCTTGAATTCTTTGAACTTTTCAAAGAATTCAGACTTGTGCTTCATTAAGTACAAGTACCCATACCTAGAGTGAAACATCGGTAAAGGTGATGAAGTATGTGTGACCGTACATAGTACCAATGCTAAGTGGGCCACACACATCAGTGTGGATCAAATCCAATAGGCCTTGAGCACGTTCAGACTTGCCCGTGAAGGGTTGTTTAGTCATTTTTCCCTTGAGACAAGACTCACAAGTCGGTAGGGAGTTCATGTCAGACATATCAAACATGTCACTCCTAACCAACTTGTTCATCCTATTCAAGGAAACATGACCTAGCCTAGCGTGCCAAGTTGTGTCGGGTTCAAGCTATCGTTTTTCCTTTTAATAGTTGTTGTATGTGTTTCCACATCGCGAGTTGGAACTTCTTTTAATTTTAAGGTGTATAGATCATTTTCGCGTTCCCCAATTCCAATCAAGCATTCATTCTTGTATATATTTCAAATAGAATTGGCAAAATGACAAGAATATCCATCACTATCAAGCATAGAAACAGAATAATGTTCTTTATTAATTCGGGAACAAATAAAACGTTTCTCAATAACAACTTAAAATTTGAAGACAGAAATAAATAAACATCTCATATAGCTACAGCAGCAACCCTTGCTCCGTTGCCAAGCCTCAAGTGGGTCTCACCCTCTCTAAGACGCCGGCTTCTTGTCACTACCTGCAAATCATTGCAGATATGAGATCCACATCCGGTATCAAGTACTCAAGAAGTCGAATTAAGAGACATATTTATTTCAATGTCGAACATACCTTTTGCAGTTTGCAACTGCTCGAGGTACTCCTTGCAGTTCCTCCTCCAGTGCCCAGGCTTGGGGCAGTGGTGGCAAACATCCTCAGATTTATTTGGCTTTGAAGTCCTTGACTTTGGCTTCTTGGCGGGCTTTTCCTCCTTCGCAGGGGCAGAACATTTCTTACCCTTGCGTTTGGGCCCCTTCTTCGTAGAGGGAGAAGATCCCATAAGGAGGACGGGCTTGTCCTTCTTTATGGTCCCCTCGAACACGACAAGCATGTTCACCACCTCTTCAAGGGTGGCTTCCAGCTTGTTCATGTTAAAGTTGACCACAAAGGGGTCGAATGCAGCAAGGAGTGAGAGGAGAAGCAGATCCACAGACAGCTCATGTGGAAGCGTGATATCAAGGCCCACTAGCTTCTCAATGAGCCCAATCATACGAACCCCATGCTCGCGGATCGAAGTCCCATCGCTCATGCGGCGGTGGCTTCCAGCTTGTTCATGTTAAAGTTGACCACAAAGGGGTCGAATGCAGCAAGGAGTGAGAGGAGAAGCAGATCCACAGACAGCTCATGTGGAAGCGTGATATCAAGGCCCACTAGCTTCTCAATGAGCCCAATCATACGAACCCCATGCTCGCGGATCGAAGTCCCATCGCTCATGCGGCTTGTCATGAGCTCCTTGATAGTAGTGAACCTCTCAGTCCGAGAGTTCTCCCCATACAGCTCCTTGAGATGAAGGTGTATGCCAGCAGCATACTCCGTCTTCTCAAAGCGCCGCTGCATTTCATTGGACATCGATGCTATAACATAGCACCATGCCTTAAGCTCGTCGTCCCACCATTTGTCCAGCTTTGCCAGTTCCTCAGGACTGGCATCGGCAGGGGCTTCCTTCGGAGGAGTCTTCTCTAGCGAGTAGAGAAGTTTCTCCGAAGCCAAAAAAATTTTGAGGTTTCGAAGCCAATCTTGGTAGTTCAAACCAGTGAACTTGTTGCTATCCTGTATAGCAGCAAGTGGATTTTTGATTGAAGACATTGTAATAGCAGTTTATACTGAAAAGAAAGACAGACATGCATTACAGACTATTTATGAAAAACGCTAAGAAATAAAACAAGGTCATTTAGTTTTATGAATTATCCTCCCACTATTTTAATGATTTCACCACCCTATAATGAAATCAAGAAAGCAAGTTTCCTTAGTGGGTACACAGAGTCCAATCAAGAAATCATGGTCCCGAATAATATCAGCCAACCATGACACTCAAAAGGTAGAGTCCAATTGCAACAGGTGCAACCTCCATGTATTTACCTCACGTCCAGTAAGGGCCCAATAATATGACGCCGATTACTATCACGTGTCAAGATGACCCATCAATGTTGAGTCGTGATGGACGGTCCCCTTAACGTCCCCAATAATATGAGCCAACGTTAAAGGGAGTTCCAACCGACTCCCAGCAAGTGTCAATGGCGTGTACAGCTTTTCGGCATACATAACCCCCTCAATAATATGAGCCGGGCCATGTATACGGGTAGCATCGACGTACACCCATTGTTGATGGAAGGACGTACACCCATTGTTGATGGAAGGACGTACACCCATTGTTGATGGAAGGACGTACACCCATTGTTGATGGAAGGACGTACACCCATTGTTGATGGAAGGACGTACACCCATTGTTGATGGAAGGACGTACACCCATTGTTGATGGAAGGACGTACACCCATTGTTGATGGAAGGACGTACACCCATTGTTGATGGAAGGACGTACACCCATTGTTGATGGAAGGACGTACACCCATTGTTGATGGAAGGACGTACACCCATTGTTGATGGAAGGACGTACACCCATTGTTGATGGAAGGACGTACACCCATTGTTGATGGAAGGACGTACACCCATTGTTGATGGAAGGTAGGAAATTTTAAACAATATTTAAATTCCCTTAGTTTATCGAATAAACTTTTAATCTTGATATAAATTTTAAATCAAATTTAAAATGAGGGATTTTAATTTTGAAATTTGGTCTCAATAATTTTAAATCAAATTTAAAAACGCGGATTCAACAGATATATATATCGCATATACAATTGGGATGATCGATAAGCGAGAGCTATGCGATCCGTGGTTGCCAAGCACGGATCTAGGTCCAGTCCTAGGTGAAATGCAGTATGCAAATGCAATCCTATTACATTAGCTTCCAGTTTTACAAATCTTCGGTCTTCAATATCTTTGATCATCATCTCCACCATCTTCAAAAAGTCCTCCCACTAAGTCTAATATTTACATTTAAATAGCCATGACAAGTAGGGATACAATCTTAAAGGGGTGGGAACGGGCCATAAACCAGGCCCACTTTGAAATTGATATCAACAATATTACAACCAAAATTTGTAAAACCTAGCATACACCTAACACATTGGGCACGGCTCTCAATCATCCCAAACATACTCAATTCAAATAATTGACAGAAATAAAATAATCAAATCAAATTTGATAAGTAAATCATATTTTAAATATAAAATCATATTTTATAAATAAAATCATATTTTGTCATTTTTAATTGAATCAAATTGGGCTTAAAACAATTTTAGTTCCAAAATCTCAAAAACATCAAAAATTAATTTTGGTCCGACCAAAATGGCCCAATATCAAATATTGGCCCGAAACCCCACGGGTCGTCCGGGACAGGCCCAAAACAACCCTAGAGATAAAAAAAGCCGTCAAAAATCAGTCCGAAAACTTCGCACGGTGGCGCACCGCCGCCCGCACAGCGTCAGCACGCTGCGCGCGCCCCTGTGCGCAACGCGTGCGCACTGGGGCGGCCACCTGCGCGCACAGCTCGCGCAGGTGGGGCGGAAGTTGGCGCGCGGTGTCGCGTAGCCCCGTGCACGACGTGCGCGCACGGGTGCCGGCCAGCGGGTGAAACGCCCGCCCGCCAGCGTGCGCAGGGGCCTGTGCGACAGGCGCGCATCCGCTGCCGCACGCTGCACGCATGCTGGGCGCACGCTGGCGCACGATGGCGCCGCACGCTGCGCACAGGGTGTGGGCGGCGGCGCCGAGCAGAAAATTTTTTTTTTTAAAATTTGAAATTTGAGATCTGATCCAATACAGGTATAATTTTATGTATTGACAGATTCGAGCCACAGCTCTGATACCACTGTTGGCGTGGTGACGGATCCGGATCCGGTTCCCGGGGCGCAGCGGAAGATTTAAAAATTTGCACCGGAAACGGTAAATACATAACATAAATCAACAATAAACATCCATAGGGTGTTTAGATTTGGTACCTTTCTGGCGTCTAGGCGCCTGGCTCCGATCGATTTCACGAGGAAATCGGCACTTCAACGATTGGCGGTTGTCGTTCTCCGAATCCGGTCCACGACTGAAATCACGATCCCTTCGTCAGTCTACACTAGAAAACAAGACGAATATTTCACGGATGGAATCTCCTCGTCGAGACGGTCGGAACAAGTCCGACAGCGACGATAACGGACGACGCACGGCGATGTCGCGTCGCGGTGGGCGGCGACGGGCGAGAGAGGCGGCGACCGAGGAGTGTGGGAGAGGAGGGAGGCGGCTAGAAATCTAGGGTTGTGATGGTATGTTATGCAAACGTTTGGGCACCGATATATATAAACTTGTGATGGGCTTGAACCGGCCCAATGGGGCTGGGTCAGGCCCAGTCCCGTATGAACATTCGGTTCAACTGCATCACCGTGGCTCCATCATAATCCCGATCGACGATCAGATCGGACCGATCTACACAGTTTACAAAACTGAGTATTATGATGCGAAAATAATTTTTCATACCACCTAGTCCAAAATTGCAGTTTAGCCCCTCCAAGTTTCCAGGATAGTCAAACTAGCCCAAACTTTAGGGAAATTGCATTTTGACCCCTGTCGTATTTTAGGAAGTCGCACTTCCATCCTTCCTCCTCCTATGCTCAACAAATTGAGCTTCATTTTCGTGCGGTAATCGAGAAACCAGTACTTGTGTGACCCTCAATAGTTCAGGGATACAGCTAGCCGTTGGCCCACAACATGTGTGACTCCGAAACCACATTTTCGAACTAGCCCATCGGATCATGGTAAAGCTCCTAGCAACATCGCCCCATGATCCCCTAGGTATCACTGATAGTGCCTGCAAGAACCAGTTGGTCATGGTTAGCGTACAGTATGGTCCTTTCAACACATATATCCCGATCAGATCAACGACCATTGGTAAATAGAGAGTCGCTAGAGACCAATAACCATGCATACATCTTGGAGATCAAATAGTGACATCGCGTGTGTTTCTAGGTAAACCCATTTACCTAAAACACATCTAGTACTCTGGCCAGAGATTTATCACACTATTATCTCCTCAGATAGCATAGGATATCCACGCACAAAGGCGAGCGGTGAATCCTCGACAACGAATCATCGACTCCTACATGCATCGGGACCTCACCCATCCCGCCACCAGATGACCCCAACTGAGTCGGTAAACGGGTCAAAGTGAAGCACCTATCACGTAGAGTCTCAATGACGTTTCGAGTAATGAGGGCTAATCTATAAAACCAAGACCTCGAACTTATCCACTCGACAAATGGTAACCACTTGGAAAGTCCGAACGAGGGTAGCTCGATAGATCACCAGGTCACTATCCATCTGCATGCTCAGAAAATCACAATGTTCCCTACCAATGAAACGTGGTACTTCACATCGCAGATGCTAGTCTCAAGCTCGGGCGGCCTTATCCTCATTTTGACGGCCCAATCGACTAGGAACGAGTTTAGAATACACAGTGACTATTAGATGTGTTCAATGATAGACATCATATCCACTATCACATCTAACATACACTATGGTGCATTTTGGTCTTTATCCAACACAATTGTTAACATTATAAAATAATGAAGATAAAAAATGCCATAAAAGAATACTAATTTCATAAATAAAGATCGTTATACAAAGAGTCAATAAGAACCCACACGCCACAAGTAGGATAGTTGGGCATCTACTCTAACACGGTACTCGCAAATTGCACACCAAAGATCCAATTTATCCCAAAACATACAAACAACCTGATGAATCTAAGAGCGGACCTACTCTTAATTCTCAAATCCAGCAAGATCTAAGAAGGATAATTTCGCAAGAAACACAGGGTTCACAAGCAGAGGTTCAAAAGTCCACACATAACAAGCACAATCTGGTTACAGGTCACGCTTACCCACCGTTCTCAAAGGAACAAGATCTCTTTGGTCAACCACCTACTGCTCAACCTCTGAAGAAAACTACTAAATTCTCCACATTTCTTCTAATCGCTAAGCAAGATTTGTACTTCCCGCAGTACAAAATCCCAAAGAAGGTTATACCAAACCTCTCTTGGCAAAAAATTCCACACCAAAAACTATACCAATCCTTGGTATGATCTCTCAAATTAAGCATCTGATCAGGGAAAAACGATAAACTCGCAGTCCCTCGAGACCCAAAAACATCGAAAACTCTTCCAACTTCGAAACAAGAGCCTAGAGTACTTCCCAGCCACTATAGACACCAGAAAACTAGGCAATCTTGCTAATGGATCACCATCAAATCCTCTTGCCAGTTTCCTAAAGTAAGCCTTAATACAGGACAAAATGGGCTAATATAACAATCCAACAATTATCAGTAGCGAGCTTCTCTCCAAATCATCTGTAGCGAGCTTCTCTCGCGCAGGCAGACGCTAAACTCACATCTGAAATCTTTAACTAACTCCAGCCAAAAGCAATATCACGCAAACAAGCCGAACTGAGTGAAGACAGAACTCGCTAATCGCTCTCCACCTTAAAATGCACGCCAGAACTCCAAGGTAGCCACAATAACCTCCCGCACCAAGACAAAGGTGGGGCATCACATCTAGCAAGGTCTCCATTAATCGAAAAACACCTATGCCTCGCAGAATACAATGGAAAGGATTACAACTGAAACAGGGAGTCCACAGGAGCTCAACAATTCAAGGCTGATCAACAATCAAAAGCAAAGATCAACAAACAGATGTAGCCACGGTGCGTGTACGGGGATATGAGAATCACCCACTCATCTTTACACCACACCCGATTACCAGATGCATCAAACAGCTCAACCTGCTGTTGCCCAACCCATGAACTGTGGTAGTTAACCACTCGGTGCATGTTGGGAAACAAATCCCAGCAGGGAGATGAGAGTGTGGTTCGCCGCTCGCCCTCACATCCTGCTAAGGAACAAACAGCAACAACAAAGCACGGCTACAACAGCTGGACTGAACATATAAAGCAAGACACGGTTGTGCGAATTAGAGTTCAACAGCTGGATGCACGCAACTCGCAAAACATCTCAACCGCCTGAGACTACAACAATAAGGACCAACCGAGTTCGAAGTATCAATTGCACAGAGGTCAATGGAACTCACTAAGAAAACTCAACAGCTAGAGACGCAAGAGGCACAGCTCAACAGCTGCAGATATAACAACAGAAACAATCCTTAGCTGGAGAAATGAATCCCACCACAACAACTCAACAGTCGGAGGCCCAAAGCTCTCAGGCGCACTCAACAGCTGGAAAACATGGGGCTCGCGAATCAACTCTACAGCTGGGGACACAACCAGCAGAAAGCCAATGGAGTTCAAAATACCTCAATTCTGCTGTCCGGACAAAAGGAATCAAAGAAAATACGCACATTACCAAAGATTACAAGGAAATCAGGAGAATCTCAACTGAAACACATGAAGGAAGAAATCCTCAAACAAAGGAGGTCACCTAGCCCAAGCTGTAGTTCGGACATCGCATCGTAAACAGGTAGCAGCTAACCTCTCGACAAAGGAAATCTAAACACCCCCAAAACAAACAACTTCTCTACCAGACTTTCTAACCTAACTCATCATCACTCGCGGAACGACAACTTCTACACTGACAGGGGTAACAAGGACACGGCATCACACAAACAAGATGGGGCGGAAACAACCCTCGCGCACAACCAAACCAATCAAGTACAATCATAAACTAGTGCAATGCCCACGCGTCAAACTAAACTCACACAGAGTTAACAAATAAAGAACAACTACCTGTACAACCTCCTCCGGTCAAGACATCATCTCGCTCCTCAGTTGTCGCATCCACCTGAGTTGGTTGAAGTCCTGATTGCTCAGACAGAGAAAGCTCTCTAACACCAGAAGCCTCTGAAGACTGAAATCCTGAGCGCTGGGACAGAAAAGGTCGACAAATCGCCTCGACTGGCGCTGCCTCCACTAGGTCTAGCTTGATCGTCAGGAGGCGGCTGAGGTCGGCTGCTACCACCTTCCCCCTTTTTGGCATCACCACCCCTATTGATATAATCAACAAGGAAGCCAAGCTGGATAGAGAGGTTATTATAGTTTTCCTGTGCTTGCGTACGGAAGACAAACAATTCGCTTCTAACGGTAGCCAACCTGTGAAAACCCGAAAATTCAGCTTCAAAAAAATTAAATAAATAATATTTACGTACTGGTCGAAAATCAGCAGGTGGTCGAAATTCAGCAGTTGATGGCGAGAGAGTAAAACTCCGTCGTTACGAAGAACCAGTAGTTGCGCGAGCGCAAGGGATGATACGTCGTTGTTTCGATCTTAGAGGTTGCTGCTGGAGGGCGTGGCTTTTAGCGCGAGAGTGTTCGAGAAAACGACACGTGTTGGTCAATATTTTGAGGGATTGACTGCTGGATCAGCAGATGCGCGAGTTAAGAGTGACCAGCTGTTGGTTTGGGAAAATAGTCGAAGAAGTGGAGCGACGTCGTTTCGTTAAGTTGAAACGCTGCGTTTTGGAACCAGCAGCAAGGGGATTGTGAGTAATGCGTTGCGACTGGAGAACCAGCAGGTGGAAGCGATGCTGACGTAACCCTTACAATGTCGTTTGGATTAGTAAATCCAGCAGATGGTAATTGAAGTTTAGCGGTAGCAAAATGATGTCGTTTGAAGAAGTCGATACGACAGCGTTTCGCCTTCACGCTAAATATTCAGCATATGACTTGTGCGATGAATAAAACCAGCAGATAGCTACAGGTATCTCGAATCATCTATTGCAAGAGTCCAGCAGGTACATTACTTAAAGATAACCAGCAGGTACTTTTCAACGATATCAAAACGGTGTCGCTTGAATAAGTTGACACGACAACGTTTTGACATAACGCTAAGGATCAGTCGTTGAGTTTGAAAAGAAATCAGCTTTGACCAACAAAGAATTCAGCAGTTGGACTTTTAGCAAGGCAAATCCAGCAGCTGACGACTTAGCGATGCAATTTCAGCAGCAACGCGAAATTCAGCAGCGACGCGAAATTCAGCGACGCAGACTTCATCTTCTCCACGAAAAAGTTAGAATTCCTCGACGCGAAGAAAGATTGTTGTACAGAAAGCTTCATCGTGAAAAGTCGAAGAGATCTCTCATGCGTACAAGGCAGATTTCACGCAGTAACCGTAGAATTAAGGGAATTAAGGGCCAATTAAAACTCGGAAATCATGCGCGTGTAACAGTAGACGTAATGTCAGGGAATTAAGAGCTTTAATGGCGGACGCTCGACTTTCTCACCTCTGCGCCTATAAATACCAGAGGATGGCCACAGAGTTGCTCACACCATTCGAAATCCCTCAGTTAGAACAGTAGCAAACTCACGCCAAAGTTCTGCAGCAGTTTCGCCAAATCCCTTAGCCAAAGTCCTACGTAAATTGCGACGTGTTCAGAAGCTTTTGCTATCAGATTTCTAATTGAAATCCTGCGAGCAATTGTGCAAAGTTTAGCAGAAATCGTATGCCAGTTTCCATATTTCTGTACGACTAGATTTTCGGCCGAAGAATTTAAAGGGTAAGTGGGCTTTTGCTAAGTAATTCGTTTGATATACATATGTAATTTTCATTTCGAGTTTTGGTTTTGAACTACTATTCGAGCACTTGTTTCACGTCAGATCTCTGTTTCGTTCAAGTCCTGTCTTGCACTGATATCTCTGTCGTTATATGGGTCTACGGGATATTCCGCACTCTGGGTTACTTGGTGTAACCACATGGCCTCGACCCCTTAGAGGAATAAAAATTAGGGACTGATCAATAAACCATAGACATGAAGTTATTATCAGTGCCGTTCTGTCACGTTCTGTCATGTTCTGTCATGCTCTGTCATGTTCTGTCATGCTCTGTCATGTTCTGTCATGCTCTGTCATGTTCTGTCATGCTCTGTCATGTTCTGTCATGCTCTGTCATGTTCTGTCATGCTCTGTCATGTTCTGTCATGCTCTGTCATGTTCTGTCATGCTCTGTCATGTTCTGTCATGCTCTGTCATGTTCTGTCATGCTCTGTCATGTTCTGTCATGCTCTGTCATGTTCTGTCATGCTCTGTCATGTTCTGTCATGCTCTGTCATGTTCTGTCATGCTCTGTCATGTTCTGTCATGCTCTGTCATGTTCTGTCATGCTCTGTCATGTTCTGTCATGCTCTGTCATGTTCTGTCATGCTCTGTCATGTTCTGTCATGCTCTGTCATGTTCTGTCATGCTCTGTCATGTTCTGTCATGCTCTGTCATGTTCTGTCATGCTCTGTCATGTTCTGTCATGCTCTGTCATGTTCTGTCATGCTCTGTCATGTTCTGTCATGCTCTGTCATGTTCTGTCATGCTCTGTCATGTTCTGTCATGCTCTGTCATGTTCTGTCAAGATACTCAAGTAGCCTTAGAAGCCTCGCATAAGGTCATCGCCGGACTGACTGAGATAGGCCTTAGCATGTCCAAGAAGATTGAAAGAATGAAGGTTAAGAACAAAAAGTTAGAGCAAACCATGAGGAGTGCCATCAGAAGTTCCAGGCTCGGATCCACGAAACCGAAGACTCGATGCAAGCTCAACACTTGCTCATCGAGGCCCTGGTGGATGAGAAGGATAGCCTACTTCAAACCATCCACGGTCTCCAAGAAGCCAACAATGCCCCTGCCCCATTCGATGGTGATTGGGATGAAGAACCGGAAGAGGATGAGATTGAGGACATTCCTCTGGGCGAGGGAGAGATAGATGATGAATAGGATATATTTTAGCTTTGTATTCAATTCATCTTTCTGTTCAAATAAATTGCTTAGCCTTCAAGATATTTTATTCCCGACCTCTCACCGTTATATATCGCCATTCTTAATAAAGACTCCCTATGGCAGAATATGGCAGGCGATCGTAGAAGCGACAGGAACAATGGAGGCGAAGGACCCTCAAACAACGGGACTGGTCTTAGCAGAGAAGACCTAATGGTAATAGTTACAATGGTTGCCACAACGCTTCAAGGGTTGGTTGGTCCCAACCACAACCAAGCTCCACTTCCTCCCCCTCCAACCCATGGGACGAAGTTCTATTACGAGTCCCTCCGTAAGAACAAAGCCCCCACCTTTGATGGGAGCCACGACCCAGAAGTTGCGCAGACCTGGATGAAGAACATCGAGACGCAACTTCGACTCCTGGAGATCCCAGACGTAGTCAAAGTGGATGTGGTAACACCACTCCTCGACAGTAAAGCGGGGAAATGGTGGGAAGCTGTTGAGCACACCATGACTGCCAATGGACAAGCTATTACGTGGCAAAGGTTTCAAGAAGCATTCTTGAAATAGTACTTTCCCATGGAAGTACGAATGCAGAGGCTCAGCGAGTTTGAGACCTTCTGTCACGCCCCGAGACCGAGACTCATGACATCGGCAATGTTAAACAATTATAAAAATTGTAAAACATTAAGCCATCATAGCGTAGCTCAAACCACTCTATTAATAATCGATAAATAATCTCTTTTACATCTGAAACTAAAATTTAAATAACAGAAAATGCGGAAGCGAATAAAATACATAATTAAACAAAAATCTGAATCTTCACCAGCCCCAGAACTGATCTTGTTCTTCTTCTTCTACCTGCTCTTCATTCTTATCTGGGTGGAGAAGTAAGGGGTGAGTGTTTGGGGAAACACTCAGTAAGTGGGGGATACCATTCGAGCAAAACAACAAATATATATATATACATATTTACCAAAATTCGGAACAGAGCATAATAGAGCATAACGGAGCATAACAGAGCATGACAGAGCATAACGGAGCATAACAGAACATGACAAAACATGACAAAGCTTGACAGAATAGCACTGATAATAACTTCGTGTCTATGTTTTACTGATCAGTCCCTAATTTTTATTCCTCTAAGGGGTCGAGGCCATGTGGTTATACCAAGTAACCCAGAGTGCGGAATATTCTGTAGACACATATAACGATAGAGACATCAGTGCAACACAGAACTTGAACGAACAGAGATCTGACTTGGAACAAGTGCTCGAAAAGTAGTTCAAAAACCGAAATTTCGAAGTAAGGAAATATACATGTATATCAAAAGAATTACTAGCAAAAGCCCACTTACTCTTTAAATTCTTCGGACGAAAACCTGGTAGCACGAAATCTGGAAAACGACTTCTTCTGAACTTCGCACAATTGCTCGCGAGAAATCTGATAGCAAAAGCTTCTGAACACGTCGCAATTTACGTAGGATCGTGGCTAAGGGATTTGGCGAAACTGCTGCAGAACTTTGGCGTGAGAGTTTATTGCTGTGAATTTCGAAGCGGTGTGAGCAACTCTGTGGCCATCCTCTAGTATTTATAGGCGACGAGGAGGGGGAGTCGAGCGTCCGAAATCTGGATTTTCGTTGTCGAAGCTGGGTTGACCGTCCAACAGCTGGTTTGACTTTCCTGCGTCTGGTTACACTGTAGCTTGCGACTGGATTCTTTGTCGACTGGTTGCAACTCTCTGTAGCCTGCGACTGGATCCACTGTAGCTCGCGTCTGGATGTACTGTTGCTTGCGTCTGGATGTACTGTTGCGACCTGCAGGTTATTACCATCGCAAAGAGCATCTGCTGAATCTTAGCGCGAAGGCAAAACGCTGTCGTATCTATTAATCCAAACGACATCGTTTTTGCTATCGCTAACTTCAATTATCAACTGCTGGATTTAACTAATCCAAACAACATCGTAAGGGTTACGTCAACATTGCTTCCACCTGCTGGTTCTCCAGTCGCAACGCATTACTCAGAATCCCCTCGCTGCTGGTTCCAAAACACAGCGTCTCAACTTAACGAAACGACGTCGCTCTACTTCTTCTTCGCAACTATCTAGACTTCACTCTTTTTTGCGTCGCGTCTGAATCAATCTTTGTAACGCAACGTCTGGTTTTTCGTTCCTTTGCAATCCAGTCGACTGGTATAAAATCTTGCGACTGGATTGATCTTCTGTCTTTGCGCTACTGCTGAAATCATCGTTGCGTCTGGATCTTTGCGACTGGTACTTCAGCTTGCGACTGGATGCACTTGCAGCTGGTTGTCCAGTCGTTTATTTTTTGTTTTGTTTTGTTTTTTTTTTTAAGCTGATTTTCGGGTTTTCACATCCCTCCCTCCTTAAAAGAAGTTTCGTCCTCGAAACTTTGGTTACTCTGATTATCGAAAAGGTAGGGATATTGGTTTCGCATCTTTTCTTCCACCTCCCAGGTGGCTTCCCTTTCGGTGTGGTTGGACCACTGGACCCTGACATAAGGGATCGTTCTTCGTCGGAGTACCTGGTCCTTTCTGTCCACGATTCTAATCGGGACTTCTTCGTAGTTCAGTCCTTGGGTCAGATTTCCTTCCACCAGGAGTGGCCCTTCATCAAGAACATGACTAGAGTCTGAAATATATCTCCTTAGTTGAGACACATGGAAGACATTATGAATTCTTGACATACTGGGTGGTAAAGCCAGTCTGTACGCAAGTGTTCCTACTTTTTCCAATATATCAAAGGGTCCGACATACTGGGGGTTTAGCTTTCCGGCCTTATTGAATCGGACTACTCCTTTCATTGGTGAAACCTTAAGGTACACTTTTTCACCTACCTCGAATGCCAAAGGTCTTCTCTTTAGATCTGCCCAGCTCTTCTGTCGATCTTGGGCTGCCTTCAGTCTCTTCTTGATAATGGCTACCTTTTTCACTGTCTCTTGAACGAGCTCAGGTCCAGTGATAGCCTTCTCTCCGACTTCATCCCAGTATAACGGCGATCGATATTTCCGTCCATACAGGGCTTCAAATGGCGCCATTCCGATGCTGCTGTGATAGCTATTGTTATATGCGAACTCTATTAGGGGTAGATGTTCGCTCCAATTGCTACCGAAGTCTAATGTGCAAGTCCGAAGCATGTCTTCTAGGGTCTTGATGGTCCTCTCAGTTTGTCCATCTGTTTGTGGGTGATAAGCAGTACTGAGAGTAACCTTACTTCCCATGGCTTCTTGGAAGCTCTTCCAGAAACGAGATACGAACCTTGGGTCCCTATCTGACAGGATGCTTGTTGGAACTCCGTGCAGCCTGACGATGTTGTCCATGTACAACGAAGCTAGCTTGTCCAGGCCGTAGTTCATTCGGACAGGTAGAAAGTGCGCGGATTTTGTTAACCTATCCACGATTACCCATATTCCATCGTGGCCTAGTCTTGTCTTCGGTAGGCCAACTACAAAGTCCATGGATATGTTTTCCCACTTCCATTGTGGAATTTCTAGTGGTTGTAACAATCCTCCAGGTCTTTGATGTTCGGCCTTGACTTGTTGGCATACATGGCATTTTGCAACAAAATCAGCAACATCTCTTTTCATCCCATTCCACCAAAAATGTTCTTTCAAATCTCTGTACATTTTTGTACTTCCCGGGTGGATTGAGAATTTGGACTTATGTGCTTCAGACATCACTTCCTGACGGAGGTTCTCGACGTCGGGTACACATAGTCGTCCGTTCATCCAAAGGATCCCATCTTGGTCTGTCCGGAAATCAGGTGATTCCCTTTCCTTGATCTGTTCCTTCAGCCTCATCAAGCCGGGGTCTTGATCTTGTTTTAGCTTGATCAATTCCTTAAGGCATGGTTGGGCTGAGACCGAAGATAGTATCACCTTATTCATATTCTTCCGACTTAGCGCATCGGCCACCTTATTTGCCTTTCCTGGGTGGTAGTTGATCGTTAAGTCGTAGTCCTTTAACAGCTCGAGCCGTATCCTTTGTCTCAAATTCAATTCCTTCTGAGTGAATATGTACTTGAGACTTTGATGGTCGGTGAACACCTCGCACTTTGCACCATAAAGATAGTGTCGCCAAATCTTTAGGGCAAAAACCACCGCTGCAAGCTCTAAGTCGTGAGTCGGGTAGTTGCGTTCGTGCGTCTTCAGTTACCTTGAGGCATACGCAATTACTCTGCCATCTTGCATGAGAACACATCCTAGTCCTTCTTTCGAGGCATCGCTGTAGATGGTAAAGTCTTTGTCTCCCATCAGTAGCGTCAGAACAGGGGCAGATGCAAGCTTCATTTTCAGAATCTCGAAGCTTGTCTCACACTCTTCGTTCCAGTTAAAATTGGAGTTCTTCTGGGTGAGTTGAGTTAGTGGTAACGCGATAGAAGAGAAGCCTTCTACGATTTTCGATAGTAGCCGGCCAACCCCAAGAAACTTCTAACCTCGGTCACCGTCTTAGGTGCAGGCCAGTCCATTATGGCTTCTACCTTCCTTGGATCTACTGATACGCCTGCTTCGGAGATTATATGGCCTAGGAATGCCACACTCTTCAGCCAGAATTCCCACTTCTTGAACTTGGCGTACAGTTGTTTCTCTCGCAAGGTCTGGAGAGTAATTCGGAGATGTTCCTGGTGGTCTTTTTCGCTTGATGAATATACTAGTATATCATCTATGAATACCACCACAAACTTGTCGAGGAATGGTCTGAATACACGGTTCATGAGGTCCATGAAGGCCGCTGGTGCATTGGTTAGACCAAATGGCATCACTGTGAATTCATAGTGATCATACCTTGTCCTAAATGCAGTTTTAGGGACATCCTCATCCCTGATCTTTAGCTGGTGATATCCTGACCTCAAATCCAGCTTGGAGAAGGTTGTAGCTCCCTTGAGTTGATCGAAGAGGTCGTCAATTCTCGGAAGGGGATACTTGTTCTTGATTGTGATCTTGTTCAACTCTCGGTAGTCGATACACAATCTCATAGTTCCATCCTTCTTCTTGACGAATAAGACTGGAGCTCCCCAAGGTGACACACTGGGTCGGATCTGCTTTTTGTCCAGCAGTTCCTGCAGTTGATCCTTGAGCTCCTTGAGTTCTGCAGGTGCCATTCGATAGGGTGCCTTGGATATTTGGGCCGACCCTGGCACTAGGTTGATCTCGAACTCGATTTCTCGATCAGGCACTTTTCCAGGTAAGTCATCTGGAAATACATCTGCAAACTCTTGCACCACTGGGATGTCTTCTAACTTGAGCTCGTCTCCTTCTTTTACTTCTTGGATCATTTCCAAGAAAACTTCTGCTCCGGTCTTCATGGCTGTCCATGCTTGGGCCGCAGAAAGTAGGGACTTTCGCTCCTTGTTCTTTCCATGATACACCAATTCTTCTCGATCGAGGGTTTGGAGCTTCACACTCTTACTTCGGCAATCTACTAGTGCATGATGCTTAGATAGCCAATCCATTCCTAAGATGGCATCGAACTCGACCATGTTGAGTTGTATCAAGTTTGCAAAGAATGGCCTATCGCTGATCGATAACTTGCAGTTTCGATGGAGTTTATGTGTTTCGATGGTAGCATTGGTAGGAGTTGCTACTCTATAGGGTTCAGATAGAATTTCAGGCTCTAACCCTAACTTCTTAGCAAACCTCCTAGACACGAACGAATGCGTAGCACCACAATCAAACAACACATACGCAGGCAGCTTGTTGATGAAAATGGTACCTGTCACCACGTCGTTGGCGTCTTCAGCTTGCTCCTGTGTCATTGCGAACACGCGAGCGTTGGGCTTGTCCTCTCGGGGCTTTGGCTTGTTCGGAGCGACATTTCTTGATCCAACCTTTGGACTTTGGTTCTCCGGACAATTCGCAATCCGGTGGTCCACTTTCCACACTTGAAGTCATGTCACCGCTCTGCTTGCGGTCAGTCTCCGTCCGTCTCTGCTCGGATTGCCGCACCCATTAAATCTTCGAGACTTGTGGCTTGGTAGACCGCAAGGGCTGACTGAATCCGGCTGTTCAGACCCTTCTTATATCGGTGCATTTTTAGAGTATTATCCGCCATAATCGTTGGTACATAGGTGCCCAACGAATTGAACTTGGAGGTATACTCTACAACCGACATGTCTGCGGTCTGAGTGAAGGTCTCAAACTCGCTGAGCCTCTGCATTCGTACTTCCATGGGAAAGTATTGTTTCAAGAATGCTTCTCGAAACCTCTGCCATGTCATAGCTTGTCCATTGGCAGTCATGGTGGGCTCAACAGCTTCCCACCATTTCCCAGCTTTACTGTCGAGGAGTGGTGTTACCACATCCACTTTCACTGCGTCTGGGACTTCCAGTAGTCGAAGCTACATCTCGATGTTCTTCATCCAGGTTTGAGCAACTTCGGGGTCGTGGCTCCCATCAAAGGTGGGGGCTTTGTTCTTACGTAGGGACTCGTAATAGAACTTCGTCCCACGGGTTGGAGGGGGAGGAGGTGGAGCTTGGTGGTAGTTGGGACCAACCAACCCTTGAAGCGTTGTGGAAACCATTGTAACTATTGCCATTAGGTCTTCTCTGCTAAGACCTGTTCCGTTGTGTGAGGGCCCTTCGCCTCCATTGTTCCTGTCGCTTCTACGATCGCCTGCCATGTTCTGTCACAGAGAGTCCTTATTAAGAATGGTGGTATAAAACTGTGAAAGGTCGAGAAAAGGTATCTTGAAGGCTAAGCAATTTATTCGAATAGCAAGATGAATTGAATACAAAGCTACAATATATCCTATTCATCGTCTATCTCTCCCTCGCCCAGAGGAATATCCTCAATCTCTTCCGGTTCTTCTTCCGGTCCTTCCTCCCAATCACCATCGAATGGGGCAGGGGTATTGTTGGCTTCTTGGAGGTCGTGGATGGTTTGAAGTAGGCTATCCTTCTCATCCACTAGGGCCTCGATGATCAAGTGTTGAGCTTGCATCGAGTCTTCGGCTTCGTGGATGCGAGTCTGGAACTTCTGATGGCACTCAACATGGTTTGCTTTAACTTGTTGTTTCTTAACCTTCATTCTTTCAACTTTCTTGGACATGCTAAGGCCTATCTCAGTCAGTCCGACAATGACCTTGTGTGAGGCTTCTAAGGCTACTTGCGTTTCCTTAAGTTCCTTCTTCGTGACGGCTAATCCTCGTCTCTCAGTGGCTAACTGGGCTCTAAGACGTCTAATTGTGCGGTCTTGGTTATCGAGGGCGATTTGTTTCATGCGGAGGGCAGCCGCAGCACGGGTACGAGGAGCAGAGGGTGCCATTTTCTAAAGTCTGAGGATATTTCCAAAAATACAAAGTTGTGAGGTTAATCCATAAACAGAAGATACTAACCGATTTGGTTTCCCAACTGGATTATGAACCTGGTGAGCTCTGATACCACTAAAATGTCACGCCCCGAGACCGAGACTCATGACATCGGTAATATTAAACAATTATAAAAATTGTAAAACATTAAGCCATCATAGCGTAGCTCAAACCAGTCTATTAATAATCGAAAATTAATTGTTTTTACATCTGAAACTAAAATTTAAATAACAGAAATGCGGAAGCGAATAAAATACATAATTAAACAAAAATCTGAATCTTCACCAGCCCCAGAACTGATCTTGTTTTTCTTCTTCTACCTGCTCTTCATTCTTATCTGGGTGGAGAAGTAAGGGGTGAGTGTTTGGGGAAACACTCAGCAAGTGGGGGATACCATTCGAGCAAACAACAAATATATATACATATTTAACAAAATTCGGAACAGAGCATAACAGAGCATAACGGAGCATAACAGAGCATGACAGAGCATAACGGAGCATAACAGAACATGACAGAGCATGACAGAGCTTGACAGAATAGCACTGATAATAACTTTGTGTCTATGGTTTACTGATCAGTCCCTAATTTTTATTCCTCTAAGGGGTCGAGGCCATGTGGTTACACCAAGTAACCCAGAGTGCGGAATATTTCGTAGACCCATATTACGACAGAGATATCAGTGCAAAACAAAACTTGAATGAACAGAGATCTGACTTGAAACAAGTGCTCGAATAGTAGTTCAAAACTGAAACTCGAAATGAAAATTTCGTATATATATATCAAACGAATTACTTAGCAAAAGCCCACTTACCCTTTAAATTCTTCGGCCGAAAACCTGGTAGCACAAAATCTGGAAAACGACTTCTGCTGAACTTCGCACAATTGCTCGCGAGAAATCTGATAGCAAAAGCTTCTGAACACGTCGCAATTTACGTAGGATCGTGGCTAAGGGATTTGGCGAAACTGCTGCAGAACTTTGGCGTGAGAGTTTATTGCTGTGAATTTCGAAGCGGTGTGAGCAACTCTATGGCCATCCTCTAGTATTTATAGGCGACGAGGAGGGGGAGTCGAGCGTCCGCCATTAAAGGCCTTTAATTCCTCATTACGTCGACTGTTACAAAATCAATCAACACAGGCATTGATTTGGGTGAGTAATTCGACCATTAATCCTCTAAATCGGACGTTACAGCTCGTGAATCTGATCTGTATTCGTGTAGAAACTGTTGGAATTCGCGAGCTGAAATTTGGATTTTCGTTGGTCGAAGCTGGGTTGACCGTCCAACAGCTGGTTTGACTTTCCTGCGTCTGGTTACATTGTAGCTTGCTACTGGATTCTTTGTCAACTGGTTGCAACTCTCTGTAGCCTGCGACTGGATCCACTGTAGCTCGCGTCTGGATGTACTGTTGCTTGCGTCTGGATGTACTGTTGCTACCTGCTGGTTATTACCATCGCAAAGAGAATCTGTTGAATCTTAGCGCGAAGGCAAAACGCTGTCGTATCTATTAATCCAAACGACATCGTTTTGGCTATCGCTAAATTCAATTATCAACTGCTGGATTTAAATAATCCAAATGACTTCGTACGGGTTACGTCAGCATTGCTTCCACCTGCTGGTTCTCCAGTCGCAACGCATTACTCAGAATCCCCTCGCTGCTGGTTCCAAAACGCAGCGTCTCAACTTAACGAAACGACGTCGCTCTACTTCTTCTTCGCAACTATCCAGAGTTCACTCTTCTTTGCGTCGCGTCTGAATCAATCTTTGTAACGCAATGTCTGGTTTTTTTTCCCTTTGCAATCCAGTCGACTGGTATAAAATCTTGCGACTGGATTGATCTTCTGTCTTTGCGCTACTGCTGAAATCATCGTTGCGTCTGGATCTTTGCGACTGGTTCTTCAGCTTGCGACTGGATGCACTTGCAGCTGGTTGTCCAGTCGTTGG
>KV011911.1:135359-164452 GCA_001598015.1 Dorcoceras hygrometricum
GGTGATTCCGCACTCTCATTTCCCCTATGCGCCGAGTGGCTAGCTACCATAGTTCATAGGTTGGGTGTTGATGCATCTGGTAAGGGTGGGCGAGTAGGGGTGAGTGGGTAGCACCCATATGTCCTACACTCACCGTGGCCACATATTCTGTTGCGGTTTCCGTTGAGCTGTTGTTTCCTTTCTCATGCATAGCATCTGCATTTTATTCTTGTTGTTTACTGCTGTTTTATAGTTGCTCTCCGTACTGGGGTTTGACCCCATGTCCATCTGGGGCTTGGTTGTTTTCCTTGTTGTGTTGTTTTCAGGAACCCAGGTTTTACATCTGGTCGTGGTTTTAACCCAGCTGGTGGTGCCCCAGGAGGTGGTTGAGTATCCTGGTTGCGTATAGCATATTAATATGTATCAGTTGAGTTAGCCAGGGGATGCCCTGTGCTTCGTTGTTGTATCCAGTGGTTGGAGTCTGATACTTGTTTTCGTATGCTATATTGATTGTGTTTCTTAATGGTTTTTATAAACTGGGATCTATTTTAAGTATCGCACTATTTTAAATTTTATTGTTTTAAACCGTCAGGCCAAAAGCGAAAATTTTACCCGCTTTTTAGTAGCTTCCGCATGTGTTTGTATGTTTTATCTCTGATTTGAGCACGAGGCCTGACATTTTTGGTATCAGAGCTTAAGCTGGGATAAGCTCAATTTCTTTGATCACACTCGAGTTTAGGCACAGTGTTGTGAGTTGCATGTGCTTGATTATGTGACTACGTGCTGCATATTTCTGTGTAGTATGCTATCTATGCTGTATCTGTTCTGTTCTCTGATTTGAGCACGAGGCCTGACATTTTTGGTATCAGAGCTTAAGCTGGGATAAGCTCAATTTCTTTGATCACACTCGAGTTTAGGCACAGTGTTGTGAGTTGCATGTGCTTGATTATGTGACTACGTGCTGCATATTTCTGTGTAGTATGCTATCTATGCTGTATCTGTTCTGTTTTGCTTGATCCTATTGAGTGTTTTCGTAGATGCCGCCTAGAAGTCGTGGTAGAGGTAGGGGGCAGTTTGAGGAATCAACAGGACAGAATGAGGATAGGCGTAGTGCTCGCAGTCGTACTCGTGTTAGCGACGAGGAGGAGGTTGAGGTTGCGGTATCTCCTGTGGAGAGGATGGATGTCGTGATAGCACGGTTTCAGAGAATGAACCCTCCAGTCTTTAATGGTGACGAGTCCAGTGAGGATGCAGACTCGTGGCTCCGGAATATCATCGGTCTTTTCGATCGGGTGCAGTATGATGATGATCTTCGGCTGAGTTTAGCGACCCTCTTGCTTAGAAAGGCTGCAGAGCGCTGGTGGCGAGGCGCTTCGAGTACCTTGTTAGAGACAGGTGTTGGGATCTCTTGGGACAGTTTTTGCGAGACCTTCCGGCAGGAGTATGTACCCGAGTCTTATGTGAACGCCCGTGAGCGGGAGTTCGACCATCTGGAGCAGGGTTCCATGACTGTTCGGGAGTATGCTAGGAAGTTTTCTTCTCTGTTGGCGTACGTTCCCCATGTTTCTGGCCGGGAGAGGGCCAAGCGGACTACATTTCTTGAGGGCTTGAACGAAGAGTTGTATCAGATGTGTTGACCAGCAAACCCAAGAGCTATGCTGAAGCAGTTGACACTGCTATTGATATCGAGGAAGGTTTGCAGAGTCGTCGTGCTCGCAGGCAGCAGGCGGCGCAGGTTAGTCGTCCTGCTATTCAGGGAGCGCAGTCTTCACAGTCCTCCCAATCAGCCCATCAGCCTCAGCAGCAGGTGGCTCAGCAGTCTGGCCGTCAGAGGTTCGACCCCGCGGTCAGCAGTTCAAGAAGAAGTCAGGTTCTGGCTCTTCTGGTTCAGGCAGCTCGAGTAGCAGCGGTTCTCGGGCTGAGTTATGTGGTTTTTGTCGTAGAAAGCATCCGTCTACGCAGGTGTGTTGGTGTGCAGGGTTCCTGCAACCTTTGTGGTCAGTACGGGAATTTTGCTAGAGTGTGTCCGTCAGCTGGATCACAGCAGACCGCGGCCCAGCCTCAGGGTCGAGGAGGTCAGTCTAGGGGTCGTTCCCCTCAGCTCCAGCAGCACCGATTGGGTGAGACTCAGTTTAGGCCGTTTCAGCAGCTTGGTCCGTCGCGGTTCGGACAGTCGTCTCAGCCTTTCTTCTCTGGACCCCAGCATGCTCAGGTTAACGCCATCACTAGGGAGCAGGCCGAGGAGACACCGAGTTGGGTGATCGCAGGTACTTGCCTTGTTTTTGATTTTCCTGCACGTGTGTTGTTTGACACCGGTGCATCGCATTAGTTTATTTCTGATTCGTTTGTTGTTGAGCATGGTCTGTGTACCATTTCATTGCGCGATGTTGTTTCCGTTTCTACCCCTGGCGGTGTGAGCTTGTTCTCCCGGGAGGTTTTGTTGGATGGTGTGTTGCGGTTTGGTGAGCATGCCTTGTTAGGGAACTTGATTCGATTGATGCTGTGGGATTTCGATTGCATAGTTGGGATGGATGTGCTGTCCAACTATAGGGCCTCTGTGGATTGTTTTCATGGAATTGTTCGTTTTAGGCCTTTGTCTGGCGAGAAGTGGGACTTCTATGGCCAGGATTCTAGATCGAAGATTCCCTTAGTCTCAGCGATGGAGATGTTCAGTTTGTTGTCTTTGGGGAATCTGGATTTATGATTTACGCTTTGGATGCGTCTTCTTCCTGTGTTCAGCTTAGTGACGTTCCCGTGGTGCGACATTTCCCGGATGTGTTCCCGGAGGAGATTCCTGGTTTTCCTCCGAGGCGGGAGATTAACTTCAGCATAGAGCTGGTGCCTGGCACAGCTCCGATTTTGCGTGCCCCGTATCGTCTAGCGCCTGCGGAGTTGAGAGAACTCAAGGTGCAGTTAGATGATTTGCTGGAGAAAGGTTTTATTTGTCCTAGTATGTCACCGTGGGGAGCGCCCATCTTATTGTGAAGAAGAAGGATGGCTCAATGCGGATGTTCATTGATTTTCGCCAGCTGAACAAAGCCACTGTGAAGAACAAGTACCCGCTATCGAGAATCGATGATCTGTTCGATCAGTTGCAAGGTTCTGCGGTGTATTCAAAGATTGACTTGCGTTCAGGGTATCATCAGCTGAGAGTGAGAGAACAAGATGTCGTGAAGATTGCTTTTCGTACGAGGTACGGGCATTTTGAGTTTGTGGTTATGCCATTTGGATTGAATAATGCCCCTGCAGTCTTTATGGATTTGATGAACCGAGTTTTCCATGAGTTTATTGATCAGTTTGTAATCGTGTTCATCGATGACATCTTAGTCTACTCGAAGACTCCTTTGGAGCACAAGGAGCATTTGTGAATTGTCCTTCAGACGCTGAGAGACCAACAGTTGTATGCAAAGTTCTCGAAGTACGAGTTTTGGTTGGATCGCGTTGTATTTCTGGGTCATGTCATTTCAGCTGAGGGGATTTCTGTAGATCCTAGCAAGGTTGATGCCGTTCTGAACTGGGAGCGTCCCAGGTATGTTTCCGAGATTCGTAGTTTCTTGGGTCTGGCTGGCTATTATCGTCGCTTCATTGAGGGATTCTCAAGTATAGCAAAGCCGATGACTCAATTGACTCAGAAGGACAAGCGTTTTGTTTGGACTGAGAAGTGTGAGAATGCTTTTCAACTGCTTAAAGAGAAACTGACTACTGCGCCTGTGTTGGCTCTGCCGTCCGGATCAGGTGGTTTTTTTGTTTGTTCTGACGCTTCGCTTAATGGATTGGGTTGTGTTTTGATGCAGAATGGCCGAGTCATTGCGTATGCCTCGCGGAAGTTGAAACCGCACGAGACTCGTTATCCAGTCCATGATTTGGAGTTAGCAGCGGTGGTCTTTGCGTTGAAGATTTGGCGTCACTACCTGTATGGCGAGCAGTTTGTGGTGTACTCGGACCACAAGAGTTTGTAGTATCTGTTTTCGCAGCCTGACTTAAATATGAGACAACGTCGTTGGATGGAGCTGCTGGAGGACTTTGATTGCGAGATTAAGTACCAGCCTGGGAAGTCGAACGTAGTGGCCGATGCTTTGAGCAGGAAGGCTAGTGATATGCTTGCGTCGTTGTACATCTCTAAGGATCAGGAGCATCTTAACACTACGGGTTGGAGATTTTACCCGGCTGAGGATTGAGTTGTGGTTTCATAGTTCCAAGTGGAGCCACAGATTGTTTCGACTATTCGAGCAGCTCAGAGGACTAATCCTTCTATCCACGAGTTGAAGTTAAAGGTCAGGGCTGGAGAACTTGAGGACTATTCTGTTTCTTCCGATGGTTGTTTGCGTTTCCGGGGCAGGTTGCTTGTGCCCAATTTGATTGATTTGAAGGAGGAGATCCTTCGGGAAGCGCACTGCAGCAGACATAGTGTTCATCCTGGTGCACGGAAGATGTACCACGCTTTGAAGCCGCACTTCTGGTGGGCTGGCCTGAAGAGTGACGTGGCTGGTTTTGTCGCTCGTTGTTTGAACTGTCAGATGGTAAAGGCCGAAAGGATGAGACCCGATGGTCTGTTGCAGAGTTTGGAAGTGCCCCAATGGAATTGGGAGCACATAGCGATGGATTTCGTGACGCATCTGCCTCGTTCCAGCCTAGGATGCGATGCTATTTGGGTGGTTGTAGACTGACTGTCGAAGTCTGCACATTTTATTCCCTATGGAATGACCTTCTCGTTGAAGAAGATGGTGAAGTTGTACGTTGATTTTGTTGTTAGATTGCATGGTGTTCCTGTTTCAATCGTGTCCGACCGAGATCCGAGGTTTACTTCCAGGTTTTGGAAGAGTTTCCAAACAGCTTTGGGAACCAGATTGGCGATGAGTATCGCGTATCATCCCCAGACAGATGGCCAATCTGAGCGCACTATCCAGACGTTGGAGGACATGTTGCGAGCTGTTGTGTTGGATTTCGGAGGTATCTGGCAAGACGCGTTGTCTTTAGTGGAGTTTTCCTACAATAACAGCTATCAGGTGACGATTGTCATGGCGCCTTTTGAGGCTTTGTATGGCAGGAAGTGCAGATCGCCAGTATGTTGGGAAGAAGTGGGGAAGAAGCAGCTATCTACCCCTGACTTTGTGCAGCAAATGAAAGATCATGTGGATCTTATTAGACAGCGGATGAAAGCTGCCCAAGATCGCCAAGCCAGTTATGCGAATAAGAGGCATCGACCTCTAGAGTTTCAGGTTGGTGATCATGTTTTCTCAAATTTTCTCCGTTTAGCAGTGTCATGCGCTTTGGACACAAGGGAAAGTTAGCCCCTCGTTACGTCGGACCGTATAAGATTGTTGAGAGGATTGGCCCTTTAGCGTAGCGGCTGTTGTTGCCGTCAGAGTTGTCTTCTCTTCATGACATCTTTCACGTTTCCATGTTGGGAAAGTATGAGCCAGATCTGTCTCATGTGCTTAGGACTGACGAAGTGGAGCTAGATCAGACATTGAGTTATCAAGAATATCCCTTGCATATCCTTGGCAGAAAAGAGAAACGGCTGAGAAATAAGACCATTCCGTTGGTAATGGTGCAGTGGAGCAAACATGGAAGGGAAGAAGCTACTTGGGAGCATGAAGAAAAGATGCAGCGCGAGTGGCCGCATCTGTTTGAGTAGCTGTTGAGCTAAATTTCCAGTAGTTTGTAGCTTTTGGTTGTATTTCTTCCCTAGTTGTTGTTAATTGTTTGCTCAGCTATCTTGAACTCTTGGCTTGTGTTGGGCAGAGTTCTGTTGTGTATCTTGCTGTTTAGTTGTATTTCCAGATTGTTGTTAGATTTCGGGGACGAAATCCTTTTTAGTGGGGGAGAAATGTGAGACCTGAATTTGATTTAAGATTAATTGTTGGATTAATCGTATTTTTGAGTAGAGATCTGGTTGTGAGATTTGGTTTCGTGGTGAGAGCTGGTAAAATTTGGTGAAATCCAGTCATAGCGTGTTTTGGTAGCGCGAGATTCCTAACCGCCGTCGTTTTAGTGAAATCTGGATGCGTTGTGTTAAGTGAAAGCTGGTAGCGTGTTTGTATCCAGCTGCTGCTTTATTTTGTTTGTTGAGGGCAAACGACAGTGTTTTGATAAGTTGGCACGACTTTGTTTGGATGTTGTGACTGGTACCAGCTGCGAGGATTTGTTCGCGTGTGTGTCGACTGGTTGTCCCGCTGAGAGTAGATGTCAATGATCGTCAACTCTACTGTAGCTTGCGTCTGGTTTCCTGTAGCTTGCGGCTGGTATTGCGCGAGGGTTATCGACCGGATTTGATGACGTAAGCTATGCGACGCCGTTTTATTAAGTTGAAACGCTGTGTTTTGGTTATTGCGTGAGGAAACCAGCCGATGGTTTTAGGCGACCAGCTGGTGGCAGATTTGATGATGTAAGCGGTGCGACGTCGTTTTGTTAAGTCGCTGCGACACCGGTTTGATTAGCGTTGTTTGAGAATTCAGCAGTTGGTTTCTTCGCATCTGCTGGTTGTAATTTTGTAGCGTGCGTCGACTGGTTTTGTCGGTGGATGATTTTAACCAGCTTTTACGCGTGTATTTAAGGAATACTTGATCCTCGATTTCAAGCACCAGATCCCATGCTTAGCGAAATATTATCTTGGTTGTCGACCTCTGTTCTTCGAACCCTAGTACTGTTCACCGTGAGTTTCTCCGGCGAATTCCCGTCGTTTCCGACCGTTGTTTTGGGCGTTTTAGGTAGCGTTGGACTCCTCTCGAGAAGCTCTTCCATCCTATACCATTCTTGGAGGCTGTTGTTGGCTAGAGCGAGATCGCGAAGTTGCTGTCTCCGGCCGTGTGTTGCGTCGTTGAGGTAGAACTCTGAATTGTTGTTGAGATCTTAGTCTTAGCCTTTGTTTAAGCTTCCTGTTAGTGGTATTGTTGGAATCAGTTGCTGGTTTGAGTTGTAACTCCCAGCCGTGGGTTTTGTGCTTGTGACCCGTGAGATTTATGCTTGTACGTTGTGTGTTCAGCAGGTTCCTGATCAGATTTCTCGGGCTCCTTGTTGTGGTAGTTATTGCACAGAATTGAGGTACGGATCTTGATCTTGTAATTCAGCGTGGAACCTGGCTTGGATAAATTGTGATATGGCTGTGTTTGGATTGCCGTGCGGTGTTGTTGCTCTGTGTGAGAGCTGTGTATGCTTACCATGTGAAATTGTTGTGTTGCATATGGTTATATGTTTGTTGTTCCAGCTTGTTGCATACACGCATTCCATTAGCTATTGCAGCCTTTGTTCGTTGTTGTCTCTCTATTTTCTTATCAGGATGCGAGGGCGAGCGGTGATTCCGCACTCTCATTTCCCCTATGCGCCGAGTGGCTAGCTACCACAGTTCATAGGTTGGGTTGTTGATGCATCTGGTAAGGGTGGGCGAGTAGGGGTGAGTGGGTAGCACCCATATGTCCTACACTCACCGTGGCCACATATTCTGTTGCAGTTTCCGTTGAGCTGTTGTTTCCTTTCTCATGCATAGCATATGCATTTTATTCTTGCTGTTTACTGCTGTTTTATAGTTGCTCTCCGTACTGGGGTTTTGACCCCATGTCCCTCTGGGGCTTGGTTGTTTTCCTTGTTGTGTTGTTTTCAGGGAACCTAAGTTTTACAGCTGGTCGTGGTTTTAACCCAGCTGGTGGTGCCCCAGGAGGTGGTTGAGTATCCCAGTTGCGCATAACATATTAATATGTATCAGTTGAGTTAGCCAGGGGTATGCCCCGTGCTTCGTTGTTGTATCCAGTGGTTGGAGTCTCATACTTGTTTTCGTATGCTATATTGATTGTGTTGTGCATAACATATTAATATGTATCAGTTGAGTTAGCCAGGGGATGCCCCGTGCTTCGTTGTTGTATCCAGTGGTTGGAGTCTCATACTTGTTTTCGTATGCTATATTGATTGTGTTGTTTAATGGTTTTTATAAACTGGGATCTATTTTAAGTATCGCACTATTTTAAATTTTATTTTTTTAAACCGTCAGGCCAAAAGCGAAAATTTTACCATCTTTTTTAGTAGCTTCCGCATGTGTTTGTATGTTTTATCTCTGATTTGAGCACGAGGCCTGACAACCTGGTCTCTGAGCTGTACAAGAAATTCGACGTCTCCGCAACCATCTCCCTGGCAGGATTTCCCTTGACTATATCAACTTCCTCTAAGGGCTCCTTCCCTTTATCATGAATCGAGATTCGAGGGAGACTGGCATAGTACCAGTCTCTGTCCTGCACTTAATTTATCGCTATTGAAGAACCAAGCCTGATTTGGTAACTTCAGCGCCAGTTACTGACGAAAGCATCATATTGTTAGATATTTGCATTAGTAGATCATCAATAGACATGAGCTCCTCGTCTGTTTGGTTTCTGCCGACAGCTTTCTCAGGGGCCTTTGCACCCACAATATCCTTGTTGCCCTCAGCTTTGTCAACAGTCTCTGTTGCAACAAATTTTTCGTAAGACTCATCCAACCACTGCTCAAAATTGTCAGATTTCTCAACCGCTGTATCCTCAAAAAATATTTCCTCAACATTTGTTTCATCAAAAGTTTGTTCCAACTGTTCTGCCTCATTTTTTCCCATCTGATAAGTCTCCACAAGAACCTGCCCGATAATAACATCCACCTCATCAGTATGTTTCACAACAGGTTCTTCATCAGCCCTCAACAATAACTTGCTGATCAACATCCTCAATAGTTGCAACAGTTACCCTCTCCTCAACAGTTTCATCATCAGAATCCCTTGGCAGAACCAACTTCCTCTTCTTTGATTTATGCTTTGGCAAAGGAGATTTTTCAGCTGTCGCGGCAGGGGTTGGTTCAATAATTGTAAGGGGCACTACCTCCTGTGCGACATTCACCATATCCAAGCTTGCTTTGGAGGGAGGAGCTTTGCTTTTCACCGTGCTCCTCTTCTTTGGAACCACTGGCTCATCGCCCGCAACGGTTGGTCGCTTCTTCGACACAACCTCAGTAACCACCTCCACTGGTGCCTCAACTGTGGATTCAGATTCCTTCTTTGATTTGGATTTCCTTTTCACAATCGCCACTGGCGCCATGCCTGGCTCATCAGATTGGCCACGAGCATCAATGGTTTGATTCATGGCAATGTAAGTGTGCACTGTCTTAATAGACAGAACCTTCGATGTTGGAAAAGGGACGGCTTCACCCATTGTTATTGCAGGGTCGCTTTTCAATAGGACACAAATTTGCGCTGCATACCCCTTGGCCTTCTTTTGTGTCTTGTCCACCGTCTCCTTCAAAACACTAAACAGTATCTTGCTCCAGTTCACTTTCAAACCAAATTGAATAGCCGTCATCATCAGAAAACGTTCATTCGTAACGGCATCCAATGAACCGGCCTTAACAGTGATTGCCTTGGACAGAATATCGTTCAGCAGCCGATATTCATATTTCATCACTTTCTTCTTGCCATATGTAGAAACAGGCTCACCAGACTTCGAAAAGATGCTCCTAGCATCATAAACCAGATTCTTCGGCACCTCAGAAAAATCTACTAACCCTTCCGTTGGCAAGTCAAAAACCTCCGCAAACCTAGACTGAGAGATAGAGAAAAACTTTCCTGATACAGCACCTGTAATATCGCCGTCTTGCACTAGTGCCGTATCGAAAAACTGTTCCAGTTCCTGCTCATACAACACTGATTGACACCCCAAGAATCCGCGCAGTCCACTGGCCTCCAGAGCCCTAAACATATTCAACATCTGTTCATTGTCTGGAATCGCCAAAACGGATTCGAAGTTGACTTGATGAGCGTTGGCGATGAACGATGATGCCATTTAAGTAGATTTAGAGAGTACGAAAATGCCTGAAATAGATTGTCTGCAAAGGAAAAAACAAGAGCACGAGAGCAAGAAAGCACAGAGTGTAATTTTGCACAGTAAATTTTATTGAAATTATAAACACCGTAAGTAAAGACGATGAATGCGAAAAGGTAAGAGAGAGAACGATGTAGATGTGACGGTTCGCATGATGACAACACGTGTCAATCATCCGACGGCTCGTATTGAATTTTGAAAAGATTTTAAAAAGATTTTAGCAAAAATTACGAAAAATAAAGTTGATTTTGAAAAGATTTTACCCGTATAGTGAAAAAGTTAAAATCACGCGCCAAAATCTTAAATCGTCACAACTAAGGGAATCTGTTTTTAATGTATCGTAGGGATGGAATGGAATCTGTTAACAGATAAGCATCAGTTGTGTACAAGAGATATCTGTTGACAGATTTCTCCTGTTCAACTGACGTCACGCTTAACAAATCAGATTCCTTGTTCCCCCTATGACAGATACTCTTCCAACGGTAAGGCTTACGTAAGCAATGTTGTTCCCCCTAAACAGACGTATAGCAGCTGACGTAAGCATCACTGTTCTCCCTGAACAGAAGACTCGATGCTGACGTAAGCAGTGCTGTTCAACCTACAAAAATTGTTAACGCACAGACAATTTTATGGCAATTCTGAGAGACCTAATATGTTCCTAAAGTATGAAAACTTAGCGTCTGGTAGAGGTTTTGTGAAGATGTCAGCAACTTGCTGCTCGGTCGACACATACTCCAACCGGACGTCTTTCTTCAGCACATGGTCCCTTATGAAATGATGCCTGGTGTTGTCACAGAGAATAGGAGCTTCAGAAGCATCAATGCCATAGTCCTTCAACTGATGTTGTATCCAAAGTATTTGAGCACAGCAGTGCCAGCAGCTAGGTACTCGGCTTCAACTGTTGACGTGGCAATGGATGTTTGCTTCTTACTAAACCAGGAAATCAACCGATCTCCTAAGAATTTACAAGTCCCACTTGTGCTCCTGTGATCAATCCTGCATCCTGCGTAGTCTGCATCACTATAACCGATTAGTTGAAAGCCTGAGTCTTTGGGATACCAAAGACCCACGTTGGAAGTACCCTTTAGATATTTAAGGATTCTCTTAACAGCAATGTAATGTGATTGCTTTGGCTCTGCTTGGAATCTAGCACACATACAGACAGCGAACATGATGTCTGGTCTGTTAGCAGTTAAATAAAGCAAAGAGCCTATAATACCACGATACAGTGATACCTCTATGGCAGTTCCAGCTTCATATTTATCCATCTTTATAGAAGAGCTCATCGGGGTTGCTGCTGTTGAGCTATTGTCCATGCCAAACTTCTTCAGTAGTTCTTTCGTATATTTAGCCTGGTTAATGAAGATTCCATTCTCCAGCTGTCGTACTTGTAAGCCCAGAAAGAACGCAGCTCCCCCATCATACTCATCTCAAATTTGTCCTGCATAAGCTTCGAAAACTTCTGGAAAAATTTGGGGTTAGTTGACCCAAAAATAATATCATCAACATATACCAGTAAGATATGATCAGCTTTAACAAATTTAAACAGAGCCTTATAAACTGTGCCTATTGTGAAATCATGCTCAATTAAAAATTTTGAGAGTATATCATACCAAGCTCTGGGTGCTTGCTTAAACCCATATAGAGCTTTATCCAGTTTTTAAACAAAGTCTGGATGTGTATGATTTACGAATCCAGGAGGTTGTGCAACATACACCTCCTCTGTTAAGATGCCATTGAGAAATGCACTCTTAACATCCATTTGAAATACTTTAAAATCTTTGTATGCAGCATAAGCTAAAAACATGCGAATGGCTTCTACTCTAGCTACTGGTTCAAAGGTCTCATCAAAATCTATTCCTTCCATTTGCCTAAATCCTTGTGCAACCAGTCTAGCCTTATTTCTAGTTACTACACCATCTTCATTCAGTTTATTCCTTAAAGACCCATCGAGTTCCTATGATTGAATGATTAGAGGGTCTAGGTACCAGTGTCCATACGTTATTACGCTTAAACTGATTTAATTCTTCTTGCATTGCATCTATCCAACTTGGGTCGGCTAAGGCTTCATCAATAATCTTAGGTTCTATATGCGAAAGAAATGCAGAATCAAAATGATCATGAGATAGCTGGCCTCGTGTGCGAACAGGAGATTGAATGTTACCTATGACTTGCTCAGGTGGATGATTTTTATTCCACCGAAGATCAAGTCCAATTGGATTTGCTCCTTGTTCCCCCTATGTCGTTGGGCGGTTTGCAATTGTTGTATCAGCTGATGCCAATTGGTATTCTACGTTGTTGGCTTGTGCGTCAGACTCCAGCTGTTGCATTTGTTGTTCTAGATGTGCATTGGTGTCAGCTCCTTGATCTGCTGTTGGTCTGGAATTCACTTGACATGAGGTTCTGGCGACATATGCGTCAGCTGTTGGTTCATGAATGATGAAATCTGTTTGCGCAATATCTGACCGAGCAGCATCTGGTTGATCGATTTCTGTTGGAGCAACATCTAATTGTGCGTTGATTGCATTTGCTCCAGATGCTGTCAGATCTTGTTGAAAAATATTGCGCGATGTGTCTTCTGCTAATTGTTCTTCAGCTGATTGTCTTTGTGGCACGTCATCATCAGATTCCTCAAGGTTTGTTGATTCCAGACGTGTGCACAAGTCATGTAAGCTTGAAGCTGTATTTGATCTAAAGCTAGTCTCATCGAACACAACATGAGCAGATTCTTCAACTGTCAGACTTCGGTTATTGAAGACTCGATATGCCTTGCTAACAGCTGAGTACCCTAGGAATATACCTACATCATATTTTGGTTCAAAAGCTGTGAGACCCTCAAGTTAGGAAGATTAATTGAGTTAATTAATCGGATTTTAGGAGTTCGGATTTATGCGTGAATAAATCTGAGTGACCAGCTTTCAGTTGGAATACTCCGTAGGTATTTTGGGTCAGATTTCATGTTTAGAACAATTCTGGAAAATTTGAGTATTTCAGATTTCATACGTTAGGATTTTTAGTGGAGTCTGGTTGATGATTTTCAGATCCCTCCTAGAGATGCTTTGTTTTGAGTAACGGGTTTCTATTGGGTGAAATCCGTTTTGAATTTGGAGTCGAATCGATGGATTTGTTGTGAGAAATCTGTTCGTGGGAGAAATCTGAATCTCTAATATTCAGAAGTCTGTTAGCGCGTGTTTGTGGCGAGAAACAACACGCCGTTGTTTAGCGTTCAGGGTGAGATCTGTTCGATTAGTGGTAAAATCTGGTCGTTGGACGTTTGCATGGTTGCCCGCGTATTTGGTAGTGCGAGGAACAATACTCTGTCATTTTCGTATTTCAGACGTCTCGTTATTTGGTGAAGTCTGTTATCACTGGTATTTGGTTGTTCGCGGCGTGTTTTGTAGCGTATGTATTGATACGCCGTCGTTTAGGAGAAATCTGTTATGCGCTAGCGGTAGAAATCTGCCCAGAGTATGCTCGCGTGTTTTTGTGTGATTTTAAAACGTCGTCGTTTGATTTAGCTGGTACGACGTCATTTAGATGTAGCGCTAGAGCGAGGGATCTGTTGCGCGAGAGAGATCTGTTGAGCGTGGCGGTGTGATTGATGCGACGCCGTTGGGATAAGTTGAAGCGACGTCGTTCGCTGTGGTGCGTTGGCGTGTTCATATGTCTCCAATGCGTCGCCGTTTTAGTTTAGCGCTAACCTTCCGCAGTGCGAAGAGATCTGTGTGTTGCGACGCGTTTTGCTTTCAGATTTCTCGTGTGGTGAAGTGTCCAGATTTCTCCAGCGGATTCTGCACGACGTCGTTTGGGGTTTAATTAGGGATCTGTTAGCGGACGAAATTATTTGAGCAGATGTCAACGTTTTGTGTTGAACCGGTTTTGATTAGCGAGGTCCTCGATACGTTGCTGTTTTGTTAGTTGAGCGTTTGTTTGCGTGAACGCTGAAGATTTCAGATTTGTAGACTTGTTCCTTAGCGCATGGATCTGATGCAGGAATCTGTTTCATCGGCGATTGACGTTAACAGTGGCGTTGAATTGAGGATTTGAAATTCCAGTGTTTGCGAACACTTAGAGAATTTTTCTTGAACCCGATATTTCGCATTATCTTCCCCGGTAACCCTTGTCGTCTACTGTTCATATGAAACCCTTTATCGTTAGAATTCCGAAGATTGACGCCGTAGCTTGGAACAAGGTTTACGGTGCTAGGTTCGCCTGGCTGGGAGCTTTTGATTTATACCATTTTGGGGTGTTAGATCGACGTGTGGATGTGGAGCGAAGGAGCTACCGTTCGTGTATTTTTTCGCAATTCCTGCGGTAGCGTTTGCGTTAGGCGGTAGAATCATATTTCTGTTATTGACCGTGGGCGGTAAATTGTAGAAATTCAGATTAAGTTGATTTGCTAAGTTCCTTAACAGATTCAAGCGTTCGAGCAGCTTTGTGAAGTTTTGCAGTTAGTCGTGAGGAAGCATAGTTGAGAAGGCCTTTGGTATTGGGCCTGGGTGGAATCTGTTTGAGGTAGTTACCGTGTAGAGGTACGAATTGAGCTTATAATTCAGCTTTGAGATAGGCATGGGATTGTATTATGTGTGTTGTATGGCTGTGCCAAGTGTTTGTGTAGAGGAAAACTGTGTATATTATGCAGGTCTATTGGCTGAATTATCTGGTGTATTACCTGTTGTTTGGTGATCTGTTGAGTTGCTATGCATGTGATTATTTGAATGCCTTTGTCGTGTTTCTGGCATTACACGTACATGCATCATGTTAAGCATGTTACTGCATCTGCATAGCATATTGAGCCATTGGTTCCTTTGATAGCCGTGATATGTTACTCTGGTTTAAGCTCTTCTCTCGTAGTGCGGTGCTGTGTTGCATAACCACGATTGAGTGCAGCTGGAGGATGTGGTTGAGCTGTTCCCAATCCTCAGTTGCAGTGACCTGGATAGAGGTTGGCGGGTGGATGGTTGGTCCCACTAGCAATTCCGTGTGACCAGTCGGGTGGCACCCGTACGTGTGTCGCGATGAGCCACTCTATTTTCCACTAGGTGCGATCGGGTCGCTTCCGAAACTCGGTGATGTGTCACAGTTGTTGTTATCGTTCGTTTGGCCTTCCGGTTGTTACCGATGTTCTTTGTACCGCTCATGTCATTTGCACGACATGATACATTGCATGCTGTATTTGATTTGTTGTTGTTATCGTTCGTTTGGCCTTCCGGTTGTTACCGATGTCTTTGTACCGCTCATGCATTTGCACGACATGATACATTGCATGCTGTATTTGATTGTTGGTTTTATGTAGCTCTTCGTACTCGGGGTTTGACCCCATGTCCCTCTGGGGCTGGTTGTTTGTTTGCCTGCTTGTTGTTCAGGTCTCCCAGATTATTCCGTTGGTCTTGGAGTTGACCTAGCTGGAGGTTCCCCAGGAGGTGAGAGTGTTCCAGTTAGCGTATAGCATATATGTATCAGTTCTATTAGCCGGGGTGTGTCCTGTGCTTTGTGTATTCAGTTGTTGTATTAGTTGACTGATACTTGTTTAATGTTGTACTGTTGTATTATGGCTTTTAGCGTTGTGTATTTTTACCAACTGGGATATTTTGAGGTACTGCGGTATTTTAAAATTATGTTTTCTTCGTCAGGCCAAAAGCGAAAAATTTTAGCCACTTTTTAAAGTTCTTCCGCTATGTTTTACGTTATTTAACTCTGTGTTGTTCACGAGGCCTGACATTTTTGGTATCAGAGCTTAAACTGGGATAAGCTCGATTTCTTTGATCACATGTGAGTCTAGGCACAGTAGTGGTTCTTTGGTTTGTGCTTGACTACTTGAATTACTTGCTTGTGTGCTTACCTTTGAGTGTCTTGTAGAGATGCCGCCTAGGAGAAGAGGTAGAGCTAGTAGGCAAGCGGTGGTTGATTCGAGGACTCCGGTTAGTGCTGATAGAGAGGATGCCTCTCAACCGAGTGTTCTTTTGGAATATAGTGAGACTCAGTCTTCAGCCTTTCGCTCTCTTGCTAGTGCTGTCAACAGAGCGGTTGACTTGATGGAAAGCCTTGTAGTTGGACAGACTCCAGTGCAGCAGTCGATAGGACAAAGTGTGGATCATGTGCCATCTGGAACGTCGTCCTCCCAGCCTTATGTGGCACCGCAGTATTTGAGTCGACAGAGGTTTAGATCTAGAGGAAGACGCTTTAAGAGATCCAATTCGAGTTCCGACGGTTCTGGTGGAGCGAGGGCGAATGCGTCATTTTGTGGTCAGTGTGGAGGTAAGCATCGACCTTCTCGATGCGTTGGAGTGCGAGGAGCTTGCAACAATTGTGGTCAGGTTGGGCACTTTGCTAGAGTGTGTCCTACTTTGGGACAGCATGCTTTGACTAGGAGTTCTTCGAGGCGACCGTATCGTCCTTTTCAATCCCAACTATCAGGATTTCAACCTCCAGAGGCGTATAATGCTAGAGAGCTTACTCTATCGGAGCGACCGATACTTCAGCCAACTCAGGTGGATGCGACAACTGTAGAGCGAGATGATGCCTTGATCGGAGAAGGTTGTTCAGGTAGTTGTTCTTTACTTGTTAACTCTGTGTGAGTTTGGTTTGGCGCGTGTTCATCGCACTCGTTTCTTGTTGTATTTAATTGTTTTGTTGGTGTGCGAGGGTTGTTTCCGCCCCATCTTGTTGTGTAATGCCGTGTCTTTGTTACTCCTGCCGATGGAGAAGTTGTCGTTTCGTGAGTGATGCTGAGTTAGGTTAGTAAGTTCTAGTTGGGAAGTTGTTTGGTTTTGGGAGTGTTTAGATTCCCTTTGTTGAGAGGATAGCTGCTACTTGTTTGTGATTGCGATATCCGAACTTTATTTTGGGGTTGGTGATCTCCCTTGTTCGAGGACTTCTTCCCTCACGTGCTTCCGTTGAGATTCCCCTGATTTTCCTTGTGATCTTTAGTATTGTGCGTATCCTCTTTGTTTTCTCTTGTCCGGACAGCAGAATTGAGGTATTTTGAAGTCAATTGGCTTTCTGCTGGTTGTGTCCCCAGCTGTGGAGTTGATTCGTGAGCCCCATGTTTTCCAGCTGTTGAGTGCGCCTGAGAGCTTTGGGCCTCTGGCTGTTGAGTTGTTGTGGTTGGATTCGTTTCTCGAGCTGAGGATTGTCTCTGTTGTTATATCTCCAGCTGTTGAGTTGTGTCTCTTGCATCTCTAGCTGTTGAGTTTTCTTAGTGAGTTCCATTGACCCCTGTGGAATTGTTGCTTTGAACTCAGTTGGTCCATATTATTGTAGTCTCAGGCGGTTGAGATGTTTTGCGAGTTGCGTGCATCAAGCTGTTGAACTCCGATTTGTATAACCGTGTCTTGTCATATCCTGTTCAATTCAGTTGTAGTAGCCGTGCTTTGTTGTTGCTGTTTGTTCCTTACCAGGATGCGAGGGCGAGCGATGATACCGCATTCTCATCTCCCTGCTGGGATTTTTTAGCCACCATGCATCGAGTGGTTAACTACCACAGTTCATGGGTTGGGCAACGGCAGGTCGAGCAGTTTTGATGCATCTGGTAATCGGGTGTGGTGTATAGATGAGGGGGTGATTCTCATATTATCGTACATGCACGGTGGCTACATCTGTTTGTTGATCTTTGCCTTGGACTGTTGTTCAACTTTGAGTAGTTGAGCTCCTGTGGACTCCCTGTTTCGGTTGTAGTCCCTTCCTCCCTGTTTCGATTGTAGTCCCTTCCATTGCATTTTGTGAGGCATAGATGTATCATGATTAGTGGAGACCCTACTAGGCGCGTGTTCATCGCACTCGTTTCTTGTTGTATTTAATTGTTTTGTTGGTGTGCGAGGGTTGTTTCCGCCCCATCTTGTTGTGTAATGCCGTGTCTTTGTTACTCCTGCCGGTGGAGAAGTTGTCGTTTCGTGAGTGATGCTGAGTTAGGTTAGTAAGTTCTAGTTGGGAAGTTGTTTGGTTTTGGGAGTGTTTAGATTCCCTTTGTTGAGAGGATAGCTGCTACTTGTTTGTGATTGCGATATCCGAACTTTATTTTGGGGTTGGTGATCTCCCTTGTTCGAGGATTTCTTCCCTCACGTGCTTCCGTTGAGATTCCCCTGATTTTCCTTGTGATCTTTAGTATTGTGCGTATCCTCTTTGTTTTCTCTTGTCCGGACAGCAGAATTGAGGTATTTTGAAGTCAATTGGCTTTCTGCTGGTTGTGTCCCCAGTTGTGGAGTTGATTCGTGAGCCCCATGTTTTCCAGCTGTTGAGTGCGCCTGAGAGCTTTGGGCCTCTGGCTGTTGAGTTGTTGCGGTGGGATTCGTTTCTCCAGCTGAGGATTGTCTCTGTTGTTATATCTCCAGCTGTTGAGTTGTGTCTCTTGCGTCTCTAGCTGTTGAGTTTTCTTAGTGAGTTCCATTGACCCCTGTGGAATTGTTGCTTTGAACTCAGTTGGTCCATATTGTTGTAGTCTCAGGCGGTTGAGATGTTTTGCGAGTTGCGTGCATCAAGCTGTTGAACTTCGATTTGTATAACCGTGTCTTGTCATATCCTGTTCAATTCAGTTGTAGTAGCCGTGCTTTGTTGTTGCTGTTTGTTCCTTACCAGGATGCGAGGGCGAGCGGTGATACCGCACTCTCATCTCCCTGCTGGGATTTGTTAGCCACCATGCACCGAGTGGTTAACTACCACAGTTCATGGGTTGGGCAACGGCAGGTCGAGCAGTTTTGATGCATCTGGTAATCGGGTGTGGTGTACAGATGAGGGGGTGATTCTCATATTCTCGTACACGCACCGTGGCTACATTTGTTTGTTGATCTTTGCCTTGGACTGTTGTTCAACTTTGAGTAGTTGAGCTCCTGTGGACTCCCTGTTTCGGTTGTAGTCCCTTCCTCCCTGTTTCGGTTGTAGTACCTTCCATTGCATTTTGTGAGGCATAGATGTATCATGATTAGTGGAGACCCTACTAGATGAGATGCCCCACCTTTGTCTTGGCGTTGGAGGTCGTTGTGTTTCCTTTTGGAGATTTAGCGATTTCTCTCTTCGCTCAGTTCAGTTTGTTTGTGAGTTTAACGTCAGCCTGTGCTAAAGAAGCTTGCCACTTATGATCTGTTGGAAGGCCCATCCAGCAGTGCTAGTGGCGGTGAGTATCTCAAGATGCTTTTGAGCATTTGGTAGCCTTGTAGAGTTTCCTTTTGGTTCCGAGTGCCAGATTAGCGTGGGCAGTAAAAGCATAACTGTCGGATTGTCTAGATCAGCCCATTTTGTCCTTGTGTTAAGGCTTATGCTAGGAAACTGACAAGAGGATTTTGTGGTGATCCTGTCGCGAGATTGCGTAGTTTTCTGGTATCTGCAGTGACTGGTAAGTACACTAATCTTTTGTACCGAGTATTGGAAGAGTTTAAGTGTGGAATTTTGAACCTCTGCTTGTGAACCATGTGTTTCTTGTAAGTTTCTCCTTCTTGGTTTACGCTGGATTTGAGATTGAAGGGTAGGTTAGCTCTTAGATTCATCAGTTTGTTTGAGTGTTTTGGGATGAAATTGGATCTTAGGCGTGCAATTTGCGATTACCGGCTGTGTTGTTATCGACACGTGGAGTGTTTTATGTGTCCAAGCCGAGAGAATTGCGTATCAAATCCTTCTTTTGTGATTAATACTGATGGAATGAGCAGGACTGGACCCTAAATCAGACTGTTTGGCCTGTGAGAATCTTAGTTGGAAGGGAGAAACAGTGATAGATTGTTACCTTACCTGGGTTACAATGCAGTGGGAATGGTCATATAAGAAGAAGAAGGAATATTTGAGAGACGGAACCTAAGATGAGTGGAGCGTGCCCTCATCTGCGTTTGGAACGGTCTTTCATCCTTGTGTTTTGTTTCCTTCAGATTCGAGTTTGTTCTTACCTCGCTGATAACTGGTTGTTCTTTTGTTGATCCCTTTTTGGCAGTGTGCGTTGTGACTTGGCCTTTGATTATCAGCTGGTTTAGATTAGCAGGGCTGTTTCAATGAGCTCCTCGTTAGGTTTGATCTTTTGGAGATCGTAGCAAAGTTTGTTTCTGTTTTAAGTTGGCAGTGCCATCATGAATTCTTCTCTTTGCATGGTGTGCTTCTGTTGAGGAAGTGAACCAGACCATTCGTTTATGCTATGAGTTGTTGAGGTGAAGTTAGAGCGAATGTTAGGCCATGTCGAGTGGCTTTTGCAAATTTGATTTCCAGGATTTCTGTAGTTATCTGCTCATTGCTATTTCTTAGTAGTTGATCGTTTGTAGAGGTGCTCCTAGTTATCTTGAACTCTCGATTAGTAGCCTCTTGGTTGAGAGTTAGAATGCTTTTGACTGTTCTGCGTGTTGTTTAACTTTCCAGTGTTGGCTCTGTCGAGGATGGTTTTGTTTTTTTTTTCGGAGTTGTTGTTTGATTTCGAGGACGAAATCTTTTAAGGTGGAGAGAGTTGTGAGACCCTAAAGTTAGGAAGATTAATTGAGTTAATTAATCGGATTTTAGGAGTTCGGATTTATGCGTGAATAAATCTGAGTGACCAGCTTTCAGTTGGAAGACTCCGTAGGTATTTTGGGTTAGATTTCATGTTTAGAACAATTCCGGAAAATTTGAGTATTTCAGATTTCAGACGTTAGGATTTTTAGTGGAGTCTGGTTGATGATTTTCAGATCCCTCCTAGAGATGCTTTGTTTTGAGTAACGGGTTTCTATTGGGTGAAATCCGTTTGGAATTTGGAGTCGAATCGATGGATTTGTTGTGAGAAATCTGTTCGTGGGAGAAATCTGAATCGCTAGTATTCAGAAGTCTGTTAGCGCGTGTTTGTGGCAGGAAACAACACGCCGTTGTTTAGCGTTCAGGGTGAGATCTGTTCGATTAGTGGTAAAATCTAGTCGCTGGACGTTTGCATGGTTGCCCGCATATTTGGTAGTGCGAGGAACAATACGCTGTCATTTTCGTATTTCAGACGTCTTGTTATTTGGTGAAGTCTGTTATCGCTGCTATTTGGTTGTTCGCAGCGTGTTTTGTAGCGTATGTATTGATACACCGTCATTTAGGAGAAATTTGTTATGCGCTAGCGGTAGAAATCTGCCCAGAGTATGCTCGCGTGTTTTTGTGTGATTTTAAAACGTCTTCGTTTGATTTAGCTGGTACGATGTCGTTTTGATGTAGCGCTAGAGCGAGGGATCTGTTGCGCGAGAGAGATCTGTTGAGCATGGCGGTGTGAGTGATGCGACGCCGTTGGGATAAGTTGAAGCGACATCGTTCGCTGTGGAGCGTTGGCGTGTTCAGATGTCTCCAATTCGTCGCCGTTTTAGTTTAGCGCTAACCTTCCGTAGTGCGAAGAGATCTGTGTGTTGCGACGCGTTTTGATTTCAGATTTCTCGTGTGATGAAGTGTCCAGATTTCTCCAGCGGATTCTGCGCGACGTCGTTTGGGGTTTAACTAGAGATCTGTTAGCGGACGAAATTATTTGAGCAGATGTCAATGTTTTGTGTTGACCGGTTTTGATTAGCGAGGTCCTCGATACGTTGCCGTTTTGTTAGTTGAACGTTTGTTAGCGTGAACGCTGAAGATTTCATATTAGTATACTTGTTCCTTAGCGCAGGGATCTGATGCAGGAATCTGTTTCATCGGCGATTGACGTTAACAGTGGCGTTGAATTGAGGATTTTAAATGCTAGTGTTTGCGAATACTTAGAGCATTTTTCTTGAACCCGATATTTCGCATTATCTTCCCCGGTAACCCTTGTCGTCTACTATTCATACGAAACCCTTTCTCGTTAGAATTCCGGCGATTGACGCCATCGCTTGGAGCAAGGTTTACGGCGCTAGGTTCGCCTGGCAGGGAGCTTTTGATTTATACCATTTTGGGGTGTTAGATCGACGTGTGGATGTGGAGCGAAGGAGCTGCCGTTCGTGTATTTTTCGCAATTCCGGTCGTTGGTTCTCCAGCTTTGTTTGAGCTTTTGGGTAAGCGATTTATTGTCGTTTTAAGCCTAGTTCCTGCTGTAGCGTTTGCGTTAGGCGGTAGAATCAGATTTCTGTTATTGACCATGGGCGGTAAATTGTAGAAATTCAGATTAAGTTGTATTGCTAAGTTCCTTAACAGATTCAAGCGTTCGAGCAGCTTTGTGAAGTTTTGCAGTTAGCCGTGAGGAAGCATAGTTGAGCAGGCCTTTGGTATTGGGCCTGGGTGGAATCTGTTTTAGGTAGTTACCGTGTAGAGGTACGAATTGAGCTTATAATTCAGCTTTGAGATAGGCATGGGATTGTATTATGTGTGTTGTATGGCTGTGCCAAGTGTTTGTGTAGAGGAAAACTGTGTATATTATGCAGGTCTATTGGCTGAACTATCTGGTGTATTACCTGTTGTTTGGTGATCTGTTGAGTTGCTATGCATGTGATTATTTGAATGCCTTTGTCGTGTTTCTGGCATTACACGTACATGCATCATGTTAAGCATGTTACTGCATCTGCATAGCATATTGAGCCATTGGTTCCTTTGATAGCCGTGATATGTTACTCTGGTTTGAGCTTTCTCTCGTGGTGCGGTTCTGTGTTGCATAACCACGATTGAGTGCAGCTGGAGGATGTGGTTGAGCTGTTCCCAATCCTCAGTTGCAGTGACCTGGATAGAGGTTGGCAGGTGGATGGTTGTTCCCACTAGCAATTCCGTGTGACCAGTCGGGTGGCACCCGTACGTGTGTCGCGATGAGCCACTCTATTTTCCACTGGGTGCGATCGGGTCGCTTCCGAAACTCGGTGATGTGTCACAGTTGTTGTTATCGTTCGTTTGGCCTTCCGGTTGTTACCGATGTTCTTTGTACCGCTCATACATTTGCACGACATGATACATTGCATGCTGTATTTGATTGCTGTTTTATGTAGCTCTTCGTACTGGGGTTTGACCCCATGTCCCTCTGGGGCTGGTTGTTTTGTTTGCCTGCTTGTTGTTCAGGTCTCCCAGATTATTCCGTTGGTCTTGGAGTTGACCTAGATGGAGGTGCCCCAGGAGGTGAGAGTGTCCTAGTTAGCATATAGCATATATGTATCAGTTCTGTTAGCCGGGGTGTGTCCTGTGCTTTGTGTATTCAGTTGTTGTATTAGTTGACTGATACTTGTTTAATGATGTACTGTTTTATTATGGCTTTTAGCGTTGTGTATTTTTACCAACTGGGATAGTTTTGAGGTATTGCGGTATTTTAAAATTATTTTTTCTTCGTGAGGCCAAAAGCGAAAAATTTTAGCCACTTTTTAAAGTGCTTCCGCTATATTTTACGTGATTTAACTCTGTGTTGTTCACGAGGCCTGACATTTTTTGTATCAGAGCTTAAACCGGGATAAGCTCGATTTCTTTGATCACATGTGAGTCTAGGCACAGTAGTGGTTCTTTGGTTTGTGCTTGACTGCTTGAATTACTTGCTTGTGTGCTTACCTTTGAGTGTCTTGTAGAGATGCCGCCTAGGAGAAGAGGTAGAGCCAGTAGGCAAGCGATGGTTGATTCAAGGACTCTGGTTAGTGCTGATAGAGAGGATGCCTCTCAACCGAGTGTTCCTTTGGAATATAGTGAGAGTCAGTCTTCAGCCTTTCGCTCTCTTGCTAGTGCTGTCAACAGAGCGGTTGACTTGATGGAAGGTCTTGTAGTTGGACAGACTCGAGTGCAGCAGTCGACAGGACAAAGTGTGGATCCTGTGCCATCTGGAACGTCGTTCTCCCAGCCTTCTGTGGCACCACAGTCTTTGAGTCGACAGAGGTTTAGATCTAGAGGAAGACGCTTTAAGAGATCCAGTTCGAGTTCTTCGAGTTCCGATGGTTCTGGTGGAGCGAGGGCGACTGCGTCATTTTGTGGTCAGTGTGGAGGTAAGCATCGACCTTCTCGATGCGTTGGAGTGCGAGGAGCTTGCAACAATTGTGGTCAGGTTGGGCACTTTGCTAGAGTGTGTCCTACTTTGGGACAGCAGGCTTTGACTAGGAGTTCTTCGAGGCGACCGTATCGTCCTTTTCAATCCCAACTATTAGGATTTCAACCTCCAGAGGCATCTAATGCTAGAGAGCTTACTCTATCGTAGCAACCGGGACTTCAGCCAACTCAGGTGGACGCGACAACTGTAGAGCGAGATGATGCCTTGATCGGAGAAGGTTGTTCAGGTAGTTGTTCTTTATTTGTTAACTCTGTGTGAGTTTGGTTTAGCGCTTGTTCATCGCACTCGTTTCTTGTTGTATTTAATTGTTTTGTTGGTGTGCGAGGGTTGTTTCCGCACCATATTGTTGTGTAATGTCGTGTCTTTGTTACTCCTGCCAGTGGAGAAGTTGTCGTTCCATGAGTGATGCTGAGTTAGGTTAGTAAGTTCTAGTAGGGAAGTTGTTTGGTTTTGGAAGTGTTTAGATTCCCATTGTTGAGAGGATAGCTGCTACTTGTTTGTGATTGCGATATCCGAACTTTATTTTGGGGTTGGTGATCTCCCTTGTTCGAGGATTTCTTCCCTCACGTGCTTCCGTTGAGATTCCCCTGATTTTCCTTGTGATCTTTAGTATTGTGCGTATCTTCTTTGTTTTCTCTTGTCCGGACAGCAGAATTGAGGTATTTTGAACTCCATTGGCTTTCTGCTGGTTGTGTCCCCAGCTGTGGAGTTGATTCGCGAGCCCCATGTTTTCCAGCTGTTGAGTGTACCTGAGAGCTTTGGGCCTCCGGCTGTTGAGTTGTTGCGGTGGGATTCGTTTCTCCAGCTGAGGATTGTCTCTGTTGTTATATCTCCAGCTGTTGAGTTGTGTCTCTTGCGTCTCTAGCTGTTGAGTTTTCTTAGTGAGTTCCATTGACCCCTGTGCAATTGTTGCTTTGAACTCAGTTGGTCCATATTGTTGTAGTCTCAGGCGGTTGAGATGTTTTGCGAGTTGCGTGCATCAAGCTGTTGAACTCCGATTTGTATAACCGTGTCTTGTCATATCCTTTTCAATTCAGTTGTAGTAGCCGTGCTTTGTTGTTGCTGTTTGTTCCTTACCAGGATGCGAGGGCGAGCGGTGATACCGCACTCTCATCTCCCTGCTGGGATTTGTTAGCCACCATGCACCGAGTGGTTAACTACCACAGTTCATGGGTTGGGCAACGGCAGGTCGAGCAGTTTTGATGCATCTGGTAATCGGGTGTGGTGTACAGATGAGGGGGTGATTCTCATATTCTCGTACACGCACCGTGGCTACATTTGTTTGTTGATCTTTGCCTTGGACTATTGTTCAACTTTGAGTAGTTGAGCTCCTGTGGACTCCCTGTTTCGGTTGTAGTCCCTTCCTCCCTGTTTCGGTTGTAGTACCTTCCATTGCATTTTGTGAGGCATAGATGTATCATGATTAGTGGAGACCCTACTAGATGAGATGCCCCACCTTTGTCTTGGCGTTGGAGGTCGTTGTGTTTCCTTTTGGAGATTTAGCGATTTCTCTCTTCACTCAGTTCAGTTTGTTTGTGAGTTTAACGTCAGCCTGTGCTAAAGAAGCTTGCCACTTATGATCTGTTGGAAGGCCCATCCAGCAGTGCTAGTGGCGGTGAGTATCTCAAGATGCTTTTGAGCATTTGGTAGCCTTGTAGAGTTTCCTTGTGGTTCCGAGTGCCAGATTAGCGTGGGCAGTAAAAGCATAATTGTCGGATTGTCTAGATCATCCCATTTTGTCCTTGTGTTAAGGCTTATGCTAGGAAACTGACAAGAGGATTTTGTGGTGATCCTGTCGCGAGATTGCGTAGTTTTCTGGTATCTGCAGTGACTGGTAAGTACTCTAAGCTTTTGTACCGAGGATTGGAAGAGTTTAAGTGTGGAATTTTGAACCTCTGCTTGTGAACCATGTGTTTCTTGTAAGTTTCTCCTTCTTGGTTTACGCTGGATTTGAGATTGAAGGGTAGGTTAGCTCTTAGATTCATCAGTTTGTTTGAGTGTTTTGGGATGAAATTGGATCTTCGGCGTGCAATTTGCGATTACCGGCTGTGTTGTTATAGACACGTGGAGTGTTTTATGTGTCCAAGCCGAGAGAGTTGCGAATCAGATCCTTCTTTTGTGATTAATACTGATGGAATGAGCAGGACTGGACCCTAAATCAGACTGTTTGGCCAGTGAGAATCTTAGTTGGAAGGGAGAAACAGTGATAGATTGTTACCTTACTTGGGTTATAATGCAGCGGGAATGGTCATATAAGAAGAAGAAGGATTATTTGAGAGACGGAACCTGAGATGAGTGGAGCGTGCCCTCATCTGCGTTTGGAACGGTCTTTCATCCTTGTGTTTTGTTTCCTTCAGATTCGAGTTTGTTCTTACCTCGCTGATAACTGGTTGTTCTTTTGTTGATCCCTTTTTGGCAGTGTGCGTTGTGACTTGGCCTTTGATTATCAGCTGGTTTAGATTAGCAGGGCAGTTGCAATGAGCTCCTCGTTAGGTTTGATCTTTTGGAGATCGTAGCAAAGTTTGTTTCTGTTTTAAGTTGGCAGTGCCATCATGAATTCTTCTCTTTGCATGGTGTGCTTCTGTTGAGGAAGTGAACCAGACCATTCGTTTATGCTATGAGTTGTTGAGGTGAAGTTAGAGCGAATATTAGGCCATGTCGAGTGGCTTTTGCAGATTTGATTTCCAGATTTCTGTAGTTATCTGCTCATTGCTATTTCTTAGTAGTTGATCGTTTGTAGAGGTGCTCCTAGTTTCTTGAACTCTCGATTAGTAGCCTCTTGGTTGAGAGTTAGAATGCTTTTGATTGTTCTGCGTGTTGTTTAACTTTCCAGTGTTGGCTATGTCGGGGATGGTTTTGTTTTTTTTTTTTGGAGTTGTTGTTTGATTTCGAGGACGAAATCTTTTAAGGTGGAGAGAGTTGTGAGACCCTCAAGTTAGGAAGATTAATTGAGTTAATTAATCGGATTTTGGGAGTTCAGATTTATGCGTGAATAAATCTGAGTGACCAGCTTTCAGTTGGAATACTCCGTAGGTATTTTGGGTCAGATTTCATGTTTAGAACAATTCTGGAAAATTTGAGTATTTCAGATTTCAGACGTTAGAATTTTTAGTGGAGTCTGGTTGATGATTTTCAGATCCCTCCTAGAGATGCTTTGTTTTGAGTAACGGGTTTCTATTGGGTGAAATTCGTTTGGAATTTGGATTCGAATCGATGGATTTGTTGTGAGAAATATGTTCGTGGGAGAAATCTGAATCGCTAGTATTCAGAAGTCCGTTAGCACGTGTTTGTGGCGAGAAACAACACGCCATTGTTTAGCGTTCAGGGTGAGATCTGTTCGATTAGTGGTAAAATCTGGTCGCTGGACGTTTGCATGGTTGCCCGCGTATTTGGTAGTGCGAGGAACAATATGCTGTCGTTTTCGTATTTCAGACGTCTCGTTATTTGGGGAAGTCTGTTATCGCTGGTATTTGGTTGTTCGCAGCGTGTTTTGTAGCGTATTTATTGATACGCCGTCGTTTAGGAGAAATCTATTATGCGCTAGCGAAATCTGCCCAGAGTCTGCTCGCGTGTTTTTGTGTTATTTTGTGACGCCCGAACCCAACGGGGCCACGAGAATTGGGGTAAACAAAAATTGTCGAATAAAAGAAGGGCTAAAAGGTAATTTGTTATAAGCTGCATTTCTTATAACTCAAAAGAAACAAGACACAAGACAATTTGAAGAATCAGCAGGTACTTAAGTTTGCGCGCTACTGCTAAACATTTGCGGAAAACAGGGTATTTTATATAACTTTGCAATTGCGTTTTCGTAAACTTTTCAATGGCAGAAACAGGGGATGATAACCCAGCTTCTCATTTCTTTCAATTTCATTTTCAGTTGATCATGGCATATAAGTTCTATGTGGTCCAATTTGCACTTTGATCAAAATGACTCCCGATATCAGTTTTAGCATATAGCTCATATGAAAGGGCAGTCGACATCTTCGACAACTGCTCACCCTTCTCCTTGGTGACCTTAACTGTCTATGCCATAATCTAAAACATCTTTTGTTCCTTAACAATCCTTTCTTTAAACATTTCTGTAGAACATCGGGTTCCATTATTTTAAACATTTGCTTCCCATTTTTTTTTTAAAACTTTACTGATTATTGAATTCGACTTTGGAAACGTATCGTTAAAATGGAACTGGTTGAAAGGAAACCGGTCGCAAGGAATAGTACCAGTCGCAAGACTAATACCTGCTGAAATGAATAGTACCAGTCGCAACAAGTAAGAATTCAGTCGCAAGACAAGAATCCAGTCGCGAGATCTTTTAAATAGATATAAAGTGAAACGATGTCGTTGGAGCGATCAGCAGATGAAATAACAAAACTACCTGCTGATCTTTGTGTAAAATAAAACGTTGTCGTTAGAGTGATCAGCAGAGGAAATAACAAAACTACCTGTTGATCTTTGTATAACTAAATGGAACGACGTCGTTAGCACATCAATCAGTCGCAAGGAAAAGTGCTAACACGATTATATAAATGAATAGTGCCAGTCGCAAGACTAGTACCAGCTGGAATGAACAGTACTTGAAAAATGAATAAAGCAACTGCTGAATTTAGAATCACAATGCAGCTGCTGATTCCTAATCAAAGGAAAGCAACTGCTGATATTAATAAAGAAAGACGCATCTGCTGATGAACAGTGCATCTGCTGAAATTTACGAAGACGTTTTCAATATCTAAACAATGATTTCACTACCAGCTGTTACCTATTAAACCAGACTTTATACTGATTCAACCAGCAACTACCGATTACAAAATCATCAAATTTAGACATTACAACCACAGGAAGAACATTTGTAAATGCTAAAACCATACAGCTGCTGAATCTTAACAAGTAGATACAGCTGCTGAGTACATAACTCCTCATCTGTAATATCAAAACAACAACGATGCCATCAGCTGTTGCCTATCAAACCATACCAATGATTCAACCAGCAACTGCCAATTACACAGTTATCAAATTATAATATTACAGCTACTGCAAGAAGAACTTTCATAACATTCTGGAAATGAATTCGAATCCTCGGTACATATAAACTTCATAAACTTTACTGAAAACAAACTGGAAGCATCATAATCATCAAAACATCATTTTTGAACCCATCTTTCTTTCCTTATCATATCTAAATCATTTCAAACATGAACTTTCAATAAATCATTAATATACAGGCAAGCAGATCCATCAAAACACAATATATGCTTCAAATGGTGTAGAAAAGATCAGCTTTTACGTGCCTTAGCTGAAGCTTTGCAACAACAGCAAATTTCCTGCAGGAATCCTCCCTTTGAGCAACACACGAACTTTTCTGAGATTTCTTTGAAGAACACTTTAAAACTTTTCTTTGCAAA
>KV011911.1:169670-200394 GCA_001598015.1 Dorcoceras hygrometricum
AGACACGGAAAACGTAGGCCTTGGATAAACACAACGCCACCCATCTGCTGGTTTTCAAGTTTCACCTGCTGTTCCTCCATCAGTTGTCGTACCTGCACCATTTTAAAAGCTAGTGAGCCTAAAGGCTCAGCAAGTAAAACCTGAGTAGTAACAATTTCATAAAACGCAGGCAGACATCTGTGCAATTCATATGTTAAGGAACTTCAATATACAATGTCATTTTCGTAAACATTTCAGTAAACTTTCAATGGCAGAAACAGGGGAAGATAGCCCAGCTTCTCATTTCTTTCAATTTCATTTTCAGTTGATCATGGCATATAAGTTCTATGTGGTCCAATTTGCACTTTGATCAAAATGACTCCCGATATCAGTTTAGCATATAGCTCATATGAAAGGGCAGTCGACATCTTCGACAACTGCTCACCCTTCTCCTTGGTGACCTTAACTGTCTATGCCATAATCTAAAACATCTTTTGTTCCTTAACAATCTTTTCTTTTAAACGTTTCTGTAAAACATCGGGTTCCATCATTTTAAACATTTGCTTCCCATTTTTTTTAAAACTTTACTGAGTATTGAATTCGACTGTGAAAACGTATCATTAACATGGAACTGGTTGAAAGGAAAACCAGTCGCAAGGAATAGTACCAGTCGCAAGACTAATACCTGCTGAAATGAATAGTACCAGTCGCAACAAGTAAGAATTCAGTCGCAAGACAAGAATCCAGTCGCGAGATCTTTTAAATAGATTTAAAGTGAAACGATGTCGTTGGAGCGATCAGCAGATGAAATAACAAAACTACCTGCTGATCTTTGTGTAAAATAAAACGATGTCGTTAGAGTGATCAGCAGAGGAAATAACAAAACTACCTGTTGATCTTTGTATAACTAAATGGAACGACGTCGTTAGCACATCAATCAGTCGCAAGGAAAAGTGCTAACACGATTATATAAATGAATAGTGCCAGTCGCAAGACTAGTACCAGCTGGAATGAACAGTACTTGAAAAATGAATAAAGCAACTGCTGAATTTAGAATCACAATGCAGCTGCTGATTCCTAATCAAAGGAAAGCAACTGCTGATATTAATAAAGAAAGACGCATCTGCTGATGAACAGTGCATCTGCTGAAATTTACGAAGACGTTTGCAATATCTAAACAATGATTTCGCTACCAGCTGTTACATATTAAACCAGACTTTATACTGATTCAACCAGCAACTACCGATTACAAAATCATCAAATTTCGACATTACAACCACAGGAAGAACATTTTTAAATGCTAAAACCATACAGCTGCTGAATCTTAACAAGTAGATACAGCTGCTGAGTACATAACTCCTCATCTGTAATATCAAAACAACAACGATGCCATCAGCTGTTGCCTATCAAACCATACCAATGATTCAACCAGCAACTGCCAATTACACAGTTATCAAATTCTAATATTACAGCTACTGCAAGAAGAACTTTCATAACATTTCTGGAAATGAATTCGAATCCTCGGTACATATAAACTTCATAAACTTTCTGAAAACAAACTGGAAGCATCATAATCATCAAAACATCATTTTTGAACCCATCTTTCTTTCCTTATCATATCCAAATCATTTCAAACATGAACTTTTGATATATCATTAATATACAGTCAAGCAGATCCATTAAAACACAATATATGCTTCAAATGGTGTAGAAAAGATCAGCTTTTACGTGCCTTATTTGAAGCTTTGCAACAACAGCAAATTTCCTGCAGGAATCCTCCCTTTGAGCAACACACGAACTTTTCTGAGATTTCTTTGAAGAACACTTTAAAACTTTTCTTTGCAAATGATAAAAGTCTTACTTTGAAAACAGGTTTTTATATGAAAGGGTATTAGTGGCAAGCTACTTGAGAAATCAAGCATGACACACTTTCAAAATTTAGTAAAACTTCCCCTCATATCATTTTAAAACTTGTAAAACACCAAACCTTCCTTTAAAGAAATCATTTCGCTCCTTAAAACATTTCCAATCGATTTGAAATCAGTCTCGTGCAATTTGAAGCTTTGCAACAACAGCAAATTTCCTGCAGGAATCCTCCCTTTGAGCAACACACGAACTTTTCTGAGATTTCTTTGAAGAACACTTTAAAACTTTTCTTTGCAAATGATAAAAGTCTTACTTTGAAAACAGGTTTTTATATGAAAGGGATTAGTGGCAAGCTACTTGAGAAATCAAGCATGACACACTTTCAAAATTTAGTAAAATTCCCCTCATATCATTTTAAATTTGTAAAACACCAAACCTTCCTTTAAAGAAATCATTTCGCCTCCTTAAAACATTTTCCAATCGATTTGAAATCAGCTCGTGCATCGCTACTTGGATTTACCTGCTGAAATCAGCCGCAGCGCAAATCTTTCCTACTGAAATGAACAAATCAGCAGATACATGATATTTAAAATTGCCAAAATGGCCCATATGATTTATGAAATGCATAAATATGGTCCTAAGGATTTTGGGGCGTTACAGATTTTAAAACGTCGTCGTTTTATTTAGCTGGTACGACGTCGTTTAGATGTAGCACTAGCGCGAGGGATCTGTTGCGCGAGAGAGATCTGTTGAGCGTGGCGGTGTGAGTGATGCGACGCCGTTGGGATAAGTTGAAGCGACGTCGTTCGCTGTGGTGAGTTTGCGTGTTCAGATGTCTCCAATGCGTCGCCGTTTTAGTTTAGCGCTAACCTCCGTAGTGCGAAGAGATCTGTGTGTTGCGACGTGTTTTGCTTTCAGATTTCTCGTGTGGTGAAGTGTCCAGATTTCTCCAGCGGATTCTGCGCGACGTCGTTTGGGGTTTAATTAGAGATCTGTTAGCGGACGAAATTATTTGAGCAGATGTCAACGTTTTGTGTTGACCGGTTTTGATTAGCGAGGTCCTCGATACGTTGCCGTTTTGTTAGTTGAGCGTTTGTTAGCGTGAACGCTGAAGATTTCAGATTTGTAGACTTGTTCCTTAGCGCAGGGATCTGATGCAGGAATCTGTTTCATCGGCGATTGACGTTAACAGTGGCGTTGAATTGAGGATTTTAAATGCCAGTGTTTGCGAACACTTGGAGCATTTTTCTTGAACCCGATATTTCGCATTATCTTCCCCGATAACCCTTGTCGTCTACTGTTCATATGAAACCCTTTCTCGTTAGAATTCCGGCGATTGACGCCGTCGCTTGGAGCAAGGTTTAAGGCGCTAGGTTCTCCTGGCTGGGAGCTTTTGATTTATACCATTTTGGGGTGTTAGATCGACGTGTGGATGTGGAGCGAAGGAGCTGCCGTTCGTGTATTTTTCGCAATTCCGTTCGTTGGTTCTCCAGCTTTGTTTGAGCTTTTGGGTAAGCGATTTATTTTCGTTTTAAGCCTAGTTCATGCGGTAGCGTTTGCGTTAGGCGGTAGAATCAGATTTCTATTATTGACCGTGGGCGGTAAATTGTAGAAATTCAGATTAAGTAGATTTGCTAAGTTCCTTAACAGATTCAAGCGTTCGAGCAGCTTTGTGAAGTTTTGCAGTTAGCCATGAGGAAGCATAGTTGAGCAGGCCTTTGGTATTGGGCCTGGGTGGAATCTGTTTGAGGTAGTTACCGTGTAGAGGTACGAATTGTGCTTATAATTCAGCTTTGAGATAGGCATGGGATTGTATTATGTGTGTTGTATGGCTGTGCCAAGTGTTTGTGTAGAGGCAAACTGTGTATATTATGCAGGTCTATTGGCTGAACTATCTGGTGTATTACCTGTTGTTTGGTGATCTGTTGAGTTGCTATGCATGTGATTATTTGAATGCCTTTGTAGTGTTTCTGGCATTACACGTACATGCATCATGTTAAGCATGTTACTGCATCTGCATAGCATATTGAGCCATTGGTTCCTTTGATAGCCGTGATATGTTACTCTGGTTTGTGCTCTTCTCTCGTGGTGCGGTGCTGTGTTGCATAACCACAGTTGAGTGCAGCTGGAGGATGTGGTTGAGCTGTTCCCAATCCTCAGTTGCAGTGACCTGGATAGAGGTTGGCGGGTGGATGGTTGTTCCCACTAGCAATTCCGTGTGACCAGTCGGGTGGCACCCGTACGTGTGTCGCGATGAGCCACTCTATTTTCCACTGGGTGCGATCGGGTCGCTTCCGAAACTCGGTGATGTGTCACAGTTGTTGTTATCGTTCATTTGGCCTTTTGGTTGTTACCGATGTTCTTTGTACCGCTCATGCATTTGCACGACATGATACATTGTATGTTGTATTTGATTGCTGTTTTATGTAGCTCTTCGTACTGGGGTTTGACCCCATGTCCCTCTGGGGCTGGTTGTTTTGTTTGCCTGCCTGTTTTTCAGGTCTCCTAGATTATTCCGATGGTCTTGGAGTTTACCTAGCTGGAGGTGCCCCAAGAGGTGTGTAGAGTGTCTCAGTTAGCGTATAGCATATATGTGTCAGTTCTATTAGTCGGGGTGTGTCCTGTGCTTTGTGTATTCAGTTGTTGTATTAGTTGACTGATACTTGTTTAATGATGTACTATTGTATTATAGCTTTTAGCGTTGTGTATTTTTACCAACTGGGATATTTTGAGGTATTGTGGTATTTTAAAATTATGTTTTCTTCGTCATGCCAAAAGCGAAAAATTTTGGCCACTTTTTAAAGTGCTTCCGCTATGTTTTACGTGATTTAACTCTGTGTTGTGCACGAGGCCTGACAAAAGCTGTTAGGTGCTTTTTGCCATTATTATGAATAAAACATCTACACCCAAATACCTTGAAATAAGATATATCAGGTTTCTTGCCATGCCAGATCTCATATGGGGTTTTATCGTGCATCCTATTAATCATAGATCTGTTTTGAGTTTGACACGCTGTATTAACTGCTTCTGCCCAAAATTTTTGTGAAATGCCGGAATAAGCAATCATAGACCTAGCAGCTTCTTGTAAAGTACGGTTTCTCCTCTCAGCTAACCCATTCTGCTGAGGAGTTCTAGCTGCTGAAAGCTCATGCTTTATCCCTAAGTCTTCCAGATAAGAAGTTAATTTTGAATTTAAAAACTCAGTACCACGGTCACTCCTTATCCGGTTGACTGAACAAGATCTGTCATTTTGCAAACGTTTTAAAAGACGTATCAGCTGGTCTGCGGTATCAGATTTTGATTTTAAAAACAACACCCACGTATATTTTGTAAAATCATCAACAACAACAAGGGTGTAGTTCGTTCCCCCTAAGCTAGTTACGGGTATGGGACCAAAAAGATCCATATGTAAAAGCTCTAAGCTACGGGAAGAACGCTTACCGCCTTTCTTTTTGAAAGTAGATTTTATTTGCTTACCCAGCTGACATGCCGCACAGATCTTATCCTTAGAAAATTTTAATTTGGGCATACCAGAAACCATATCATGCTGACTCAATTTAGCAAGTGTTTTGAATGATAGATGATTCATTCTTTGATGCCACAGCCAGCTCTTGGAGGAGTCAGTTGTAAGGCATAACTGTTCAGACCTCAGCTGCTCTGACCAATCGATAATGTAGGTATTCCTCGATCTTTTAACTACCAATACGGTCAAACCATTTGAGTTCTGAACTGTGCACGTGTGTTGTTGAAAGTTAACTATGTAACCTTTGTCACATAGCTGACTAATGCTAATTAAATTATAACGATCTGAAATAGAAATGTTACCATGGGTAAGCTTACCCTTACCCACAGTGTTACCGTGAGCGTTATCACCAAATACTATTTTTGCTCCTTTGTGTGGAACGAAATCTGTCAACATCTTTTGGTTCCCCGTCATGTGTCTCGCGCAACCGCTGTCCAGGTACCATATGGTTGATACATCTACTGGTTCGTACCTGTTATCCTCCAATCATAAAACCAACTTTTGGTACCCAATTTTACTTGGGTCCAGATCGGATTACCCCTTTCGGGACCCATACTTGAATTACCTTAACAGTTTTTCCAGTACTAGAGTCCGTGAGAGTCTGTGCATAATTACAGTGAGATCTGTGAGTTTTGATTTCATACTTTGACCACTTAGATCTCTCCTCGGCTGAACCTTTTTCCAACCAGATTTTACCTTCGTTGAACTACGCCATGACTGGTTAGGAACAAATGACTTTCGACCAGCTTTTTCTTTGTCTTTGTCCAGTTTGTTCTTTAGCCAGCTTGGCTTGGAGTTCTTAGGTTTGGAATAGCCGATACCAGCTTTTCCTTTCTGATTCAGCTGTGAAGAGTTCTGGTCATCATACTTCATCGACTCACAGCAGTCATATGTCACGCTAGCTTTGACAAAGCTCATCTTGTTGAACTTGTCATACACCGGCTGTGACTGAGCACTAGTTTCTCCTTCGCTGTTTTCACTACTATTGAAACCCAAGCCAGTTTTATCATTTACTGACTTTTGACTTTCTTGCAGCTTGTGGAGAGAACGGGAAGACTGGTTCCAGGAGCTCATTGCTTCATTCAATCTTTCAATTTCAGCTTTGAGCTCACTAGACTCGTTCCTCAACAATTCATTCTCAGATGTTAGCTTACTTAACTCGATTTTCAAACTGTCAGCTTCACCAACTTCAACAGCACTTGGTTCAGCTGAACTATTTTTCAAATCAATGTTTTCAGCTTTAACTTCCTCGAATGTATGAGAAAGCTTCCTGTACTCTTTGACCATATCATTTAGTGCATTGATAAGGTCTTCTCGTGTAAATTCAATATTGGAGAAGTCGAATACCTCATCATCAGATGTTTGATCAGCCATGAGACAGTGAACCTCCTTCTGTTCACTATCGCTTGATGAGGAACTGCTGGATGTAGAATCTGAATCAGTATCTGCCCAGCTTTTGGTGCTTTCCTCAGCAACCAACACTTTTTTGCCATACTTTCTACTGGGTCTTTTATCACCTCTTGTCCTCATCCGTCTGTCCTTCGATCTATCCTTGGATCTGTTGACAGTTCTCTCATCTGTCTTGTCATCTCGCTTGTATCGATCCTCCTTCTTATCATCTCTCCTGTATCTATCATCCTTCTTGGGCATGTTGCAATCAGCTGCAAAATGCCCTAGACGTCCACAATTAAAACAGTTCATATCAGAAACAGTTTTATCATTTTTATGAACATTATTATAAGGAGCAGAAGGGTTGTAGGATCTTCTCAAATATTTCCCAAACTTCTTTACAAAGAGGGACATTGTGAGGATTGAGAATTCGATATAGTGATTAATCGGATTTGTATAGGATTAGTCACTAGATTTTATAATTTCGAATTTTCAGATTTCAGATTTCAGACTTTAGATTTTGGTGAAGTCTGGTTGTTGATTTTCGGATTTCTCCTTGAGATGTTGAGCTTCGAGTTGTAAGATTCTTTCGGGTGAAATCTGTTTGAGAAATGGAATTGATTTGGTGAACTTTAGGTAGAGATCTGATTCCCTAGCATTTAGAAGTGTTACGCCGTAGTTTTGATGAGATCTGGATAGTGATTTCAGATGTCTCGCTTGTAGATGGGATCTGGTTGGCGGTGTAAGCAGACGTCAACGTGGGTCAACGCTATTGGAGAGTAGCGAGAGATCTGTTAGCGCCAGCTTGTGACATGAGCAGATGTCATGTTGGTCAATTGCGGAGTTGACTGCTGGTGCATTAGCGTGTACATATGAGAGATCTGTTTCAGTGGTGTTGAACGCTGGCAAGGTACGTGTGTAGAGATCTGATTCAGCATTGAGCGTTAGTTATGTTTCAGATGTCTCAGGTACGACGTCGTTTCGTTAAGTGGTGCGTCGTCATTTTGGCTAGTGAGTGCTTAGCGTGATTTGAATTGTGTGAGCGGAGGGATCTGATACATGTTAACGTTAGAGCGTTCAGATGTCACCTGTACGATGTCGTTTGGTTTAGCGCGCGAGTGTTAGCACTAGCGCTATGAAATCTGATGGGTTTTAAGCGCTGTTCGAGGAATCTGTTTGGCGCTATATAACGATGTAGGGATCTATTTTAGTCGGGATTTGTTTTGTTCGATAGAGATTGGGTAGAAGCGATATTTCTTATCCTCTTCTCTGTTAAAACCCTCGACCTACACTGTTCATCCGAACATTTCTCCCGTCGATTCCCGTCGTTTCCAGCCTTTGTTTTTGACGTTTTAGGTGGCGCTGAACTCCTCTTGTTTAGCTCTTTTGATCGCTACCCATTTGAGACCCTGAATCAGCGTTGGAAAGGAAACGCGAAGTTGCTGGTGTTCGAAGATTTCTGGAGAAATCAGTTCTGCTCTCTTTTGATCGCTACCCATTTGAGACCCTGAATCAGCGTTGGAAAGGAAACGCGAAGTTGCTGGTGTTCGAAGATTTCTGGAGAAATCAGTTCTGCTTGTTCTTCTGTTGGTTTAAGCTTCTAGGTGAGCATTTCTTGCTGTTTTGAGCTTCGTTTGAGAGCTGAGTAGTGCTCTATAGGATTTGGTAGCTGAGTTATGCTACTGGACCTTAGAATCTTAGCTGTTGAGTTCGAATTTAGCTGATTTGTTAGATACCTTGTACAGATTTCAGCTTCCAAGGTGTCCCTACCGTGTTTGCCGAGCCAGGAGAGATCTGGTTGCCTAGGCCGTGAGTTTGCAGCGACTTGTGAGAAATTTGTTGAGGTATTTGAGGCTTGAAGGTACGAATTGGAGCAGCTCTAAACGGCTATGAGCTTGAACATGACTATATTTCGAGTTGTGAAATCTGTTGGAGGCTGTTATGTGAAATACGTGAAACTGAATTGATGAATTGATTGATTGTTTGTTCTGTTTTGCGTAGATTGTGCATGTAGAAATCAGATTTGAATTTCTTGTCATACATGCATACATATTGAGCCATTCGATCGATTGATGACCTGATTGAAAGCCACGTTGTGACCGGCTGACTGAGTAGTCGTGCCCGAATGGTCCAACGCTATCATCGTAGTGGTGATCGACGGAGTTGTCGTATCGGAATACCACCGAGCTGTGATGGCTGACGGGCCGGAATATCACGGACCGATGATTTCCATCGGCTGCTTGGTTGTGCGTGGTATAGAGGCTGACTTGAGATGATTTTTGCCAGATGATTAACTGGCCTTGATGACTGATTCCTTTGGCAGCCACATGCATTTCATGACTTGATTTATAGCATGTTGCTTGATTGCTGTTTCAGATGGCTCTTCGTACTGAGGCTTGACCTCGTATTTGTTTTCCTATTTTTGTGTTGTTTGGGTCTGTGTTACCCATTTTCAGGATCTTTAGGTAACCAAGCTGGACCGAGTGGAGTTCCAGCTGGTCGATCCCCGTTCTTTTGAGTCCCAGTTATTTTATGATATGTATTGAACCGGGGGATGCCCCGTGTTTTTATGTATTGGGGATCTGTATTTGATTTTAGTATTGATTGTTACCTATTTTATATGAGTTTGAGTCAACTCGTATTTTGATTATGAATATTTTGAATGATGATTTTGAGTTCAGGCCCAAATGATTTCGAAAAAATTTTTATGCCCTATTTTATGCTTCCGCTGTTATGTGCTTATTTGTGCTGTAATCTTGAGTGATTAGCACGGGGCCTGACAGACATGACATCGTTGCTGATTTGTTCTGCTTACTTGCTTGTGCTAGGAGAGCACTGTTCAACAGATGTTGTAGCTGCCAGCGCTTTGGTCGGCTGGGAAGTAGATGGCGCTTCAGATTTTGTTTCGAGTTCAAACTCATATGCCTTCAAATTTGCGAACAGGTCGTGAAGCTCTAGCTTATTTAGATCCTTTGAGTCACGCATGGCCATTGTTTTCACGTCCCACTCCCTGGGCAGTGCTCTCATAACTTTGAGTGCTAGCTCTCTGTTGATGTACTCTTTGCCTAGACTTGTCAGTTCGATTACAACAGCACTAAATCTCTCGTCGAATTCAGCCATTGTTTCACTATCCTTCATTTTTATAGACTCGTACTTCTGCTGGGCTACTGTTAGTTTTTTCTCTTTTTTCTCGTCATTACCCTTGCATATTTGTATCAGCTTTTCCCAGATCTCCTTGGCAGTAGTACATGTCTTGATCTTGCTGAACATGTTCTTGTCCAGCGTCTTATAGAGAATGTCTCTGGCCACGTTGTCTAGATTGGCTTTCTTTTTATCCTCGTTGGTGTACTCGTGTCTGCTCTTCTCCAGAAACTGAGGCTCGCCGTTAGTTATCGCAAATGCTAAATTCGGCTTCATTATCTTCAATGGCCCTTCTGTGATAACCGACCACATGTCGTCATCTAGAGCAGCCAGATGCGCCTGCATGCGAATCTTCCAATCTTCATAGTCCTCCTTGGAAAACATGGGAATCTTGTTGTGAGAAGTCGACATTTTAATATAAGATGAAGCACAAATAGAAACTGTTCAATAACTGAGATGCGCAGGCTCTGATACCAATTGATAGGATCAATACGGCACGAAAACATCCCTAGGAGTTCAGAAGGGGGGTTGAATGAACTCCTTGGTATTTTTAGATTTTCGAAACCGTTTAAAACTATTTTTACAAGCACCGCTTAACTTAAGTCCGAGTTACCAGACTTAAGGTATCTCAGTTTAACGGCTGATTTCTTGGCTAACAAATATGTGCGGAATAAATCCAATTGATCAGTGAACAGTGTAACAAGTAAGTAAATGCGTAATGTAAAAGTTAAGGGACATAGTTTGTTTGTGGAAGTTCAGATATAAATATCCTACGTCTCCCCTTCTTCCTTTTCAGGAAGGTTCCACTAGAAGATTTGATGCGTGCAGGCCTTCTACAAACACTCGATCACCGAGCCTTGCTCCAGGTGAACTCCTAGCAACACCAAATACAAAGTGCAGACGCAGCTGCTGAAAATAGGTAACGTAATGTTGTTTTTCGAACTGCTTCACAAAGCCAGTTCGTTACAGACTCAATAAAATATGACAGTGAAATACAAATCTATGAGACTGTAAATTCTCTGGTTTCTAAACAACGAAATATTTTTTTAAAAGATTGAACCAGAGAATGACTCGAAGGTAAATTTCTGTGGAGATCAACACTTGTGTTCTTCGAGTTGTATGAGCTTCTTGAGAGTAACTTACAGATAGTAAGCTCGAGAATGATTGAGATAGAAAAATGGCAGAGTAACAGCAAGTGGTCGTGAGCAAAAGATGGTTCTTCAATTCAAACTTCTGCTATTTATACTCTTCGCTCAACGGTCGATTAATTCTGTAAAGGAAACAGAATCCCTTTTGAAAAACTGTTATACGTACGACCGTATATCCTGCTCCTTCAAATGGTAAATTGCAAAACGTCAGAGCCAATTTGTCATTTTCCAAATTTGTGCAAACACCGTGTAACGATCTCTGTATATCGCGTACTATTTATCCAAAATAGTACCAATCTTGTCTCCTTAATTCCAGGCAATTATACGATTCTGTTGATCTTTTCATTTTGAGCATATGATAGTATTTGAATCGATTTGTCGCTTGCGCCTGAACTCCTTTGTTGAACATATATATCTTTCTTGAAGATGATTGAATAGTCCACCGCCGATAGAGTATATAATTGACACTTCTGAAATCATCTAAATACCTGATCACTTGCAATCTCTGAAAAACTGACGTCATCGTATCTGTTAGACAAAATATAACATATCTGTTAAATGCACTGTAGCGTTATCTATCAATATACTATCATGGTTATCAAACTACGAACACTTCTGTTGACAGCAACCATGAGTAATACTGTTACGGCATCTGTTGAATATGACGTCACGGTCTCTGATAACCATAATACAAACATATCTGTTGACAGCAACCATGAGTAATACTGTTACGGTATCTGTTGAATATGACGTCACGGTCTCTGATAACCATAATACAAACATATCTGTTGACAGCAACCTTCGTTGTTATTTGTTAGATATATTGTAACGTTCCTGTTGAACTCACTGTTACGATATCTGATGACAGCAACCATTACTGATCCAATACCAAATTCTATTGGCAGATACCTTTGCCGATGCAATAAACGAAGTCTGTTGACAGATATCTTCTGATTCAATAATGATGTCTGTTGTCAGAAACAATCACTCTTAATGCACTTTCAACAGTAGATATTTGACCCAATAACCCGAATAACTGATCCGATAACTCAACTGTTCCAAAACCCGAGTCTGATCAACTCTGTAACCCGATAACATATCTACAAAATAAACTGATCACTGTTGTCAGCACCTCTGATATCCATGAAGTGGATTACTCGAATTTCATCGTTAAGTTCAATTCTTTTTCTTACTTTTGTTTTCACCAAAACTATAAATTTATCCTAACAAATACATAAGACATCATAGTTTGAAAGAATGCATTAAAATATCGTTCGTCGTAAACATCTGTTCCTGGAAAAAATCAGATCCCAGCGTTATCATTTTCATTAGACTTATGGCTCAGAAGCTCTACTTAGGTCCCGTTGCACTCGATTGAATGACTACTGATATCAGTTACTATATGGTGAAATCTCACCCAATATGAAGAGGCAACCGACACGCTCGTCTGCTGCTCACCCTTCCAATATGGACCGTCTGTTATCTTTGCCATAAATCGTAAAATCTGAACAACTTCTTCCTTTCTTCTGGTTAAACTCAGATCTTAACATCGGGGTTCACTTTATTTTAAACTCATTTTTCCATAAAACATTTTCTTCACTGAGCATACAGCGGAATAGAAAAACATACGTCGGGAAGAAACAATGTTTGGTTACGAGATAGATATTCAGACATTGTAAACAGGTGTGACTCGGGAGCACTATCGCTATTGGAATCAGGTATTTACTGTGGGCGAGGTGCTGTTGTTGGGAAATCAGACGTTGCTAAATAACAGTACTATGGGTGCAAATAGATGCCAACGGAAACAGTTGCAACTAGGAAATACTATTTGAACAGGAACAGCTGTTTATAATTGAACGCGATATTAACAGTGAACAGCTGTTGGTAATTGAAACACTATATGAACAGTGAACAGCTGACGGTAACTATTGCGACAGCTGATGAAGAACAATTACAACAGCTGATGAAGAACTATTGCAACAGCTGATGAAAAAAACAATACAACAGCTGACAACAGCTGAATGTGAATCAATACTACAGCTGAACACAAATGAACAGTACCTAGATGACAACAGCTGAACACAAATGAACAGTACCTAGCTGACAACAGCTGAACACAGTCGTTGCCTATCAAACCAGAATTAACTACTGATTCAACTAGCAACTCCGATTACATAGCGTCAAATTCCGACGATACCATTTACCAGAAGGAAGAACATCGTAACTTTTACATGGAACCGGAAACTGGAATGCTCAGCGTTTTAAATCAACATCACCACTTCAACATCAACTTCGAAAAATACATTTTGAGTTCCAAACATACACCCACTGTGAACCCGAACATTAAACATACACTTCAATATCATCAGAACATGAACAAAGGCTGATATTAAACATAACTTAGGCAATGAATCACGAAACGAAACGAGAACAATACATATGCTTTCATGGCATAGCAAGAATCAGATTTACTTGCCTCAAGTAGAAATCACGAAATGCAGCAGGTCTCACAGAGAGTCTTCTCGAGCACTTCGATGAGCTTCCTATTTTGTTTAATGCAGAATGAATATTTTCTCGCAAGAAATGAACTTATAGATCACAAGGACAGCGGCATGGGAGTCTGATTTGTAACAGGGGAAAACACTTGAGTAGGCATGGTATCCCACGCCTAAATCTCAAAATTTTACTTAAAATTCCCTGTCACTATTTTGATTTGCAAAAGCGTTACATAAATTTGAAATTTAACCATTCTCCCATCCCGGCCATTACATTTTGTAAAGTCTGGTAAATGCTCATCTTGCACTCGAAGCGACGTCCAGCAGACCTCATGCACCGCGTGAAATCTGTAAATGGAAAATCAGGTTTTCGAATAAATAAATAATGCTGAAATCTGAAATTAGAAATGGGTCCTCGAATTATAAGGATTAGAATTTGTGGTCCTATGGATTTTTGGGCGCTATAATGTCACACCTCTATGCTGCCATTTCACCATGATATCGACACATGGATCCATAAACTGCCACTTCACCATGATATCACACATGGATCCATAAGCCCATCATACATTAACAGAAGTTCAACGGGTCGGGCATCCCGCATCCCCTCATCATCATTTGTCACAAATCATTCAATCCCTCGGGTTTTGTCTTTTAAAAGAACATGCCTTTGACATTCATAAAATGTTCATGATGCATGCATTTCGTAAAATTATGCAAGTTTAAAAGTTTAGCCCGTTAATGTATAATTAATCATTTTCTTTAAAACATTTATGTTCATAGCATACAACATATATAATTAATTATATATTTACGGGCTTCTACATTTTTCTACTTCGGTCAAGGATTGGTTCAGGAGTCCGGCCCACCAACTAGACTAAACATCACTCTAAACTTAGTCAATGAAACGAATGTTCACCCCTTTTTAAAATTTTTCCTATTTTAATTAAATTTTGACTTTAGAGATCAAGGCTAATTTGACTATATCCAAATCAATTTTTGACTAATTTAAAATCAATTTTGACTTATAAAATCAATTTAAATCAATTTTGACCCCAATAACCGATTTGGACCAAAATACCGATTTTGACCAAATTAAAATCAAAAATCAATTTTGACTCCAATAAAATTCCAAAGGCCCAATTTTTACTAAGAACTTAAATATAAACATAACTTTAATTATTTTAAAAGTTTGACTCAATTATTTAACATCTGGCTATTTTCTTTAAAATTGGACCTTTGACTTAAAATTAAAAATAATAGGTCCATAATTAAAATAACTTGGACCAACTTTAAAACATTTGACTCGAGACTCAAAGAACCGATCCGGTCCAACCGAATCAACCGGTTCAATTGAACCGAACCAATCCAAAAACTAACCCGAAACTGGAAACACACACACACACACCCACGGCGCACGCGAGCAGCGACTGTTCTTCACGTTCGTTCTCCCTTCTCAATTATTTAACATCTGGCTATTTTCTTTAAAATTGGACCTTTGACTTAAAATTAAAAATAATAGGTCCATAATTAAAATAACTTGGACCAACTTTAAAACATTTGACTCGAGACTCAAAGAACCGATCCGGTCCAACCGAATCAACCGGTTCAATTGAACCGAACCAATCCAAAAACTAACCCGAAACTGGAAACACACACACACACACCCACGGCGCACGCGAGCAGCGACTGTTCTTCACGTTCGTTCTCCCTTCTCCGGCCACCACTGGCCGGAGTCCCACCAGCTAGACCACCCCCAGGTCCAGCCAGTCCTAACCTGACCGACCTTGGCTCAAACCGTGGACACACAAGGGAGAACGGATCGAGGGAAGTGGACGCACCAGCCAAGCCGCGCGATGCGCCACCCTCGACCTCCACGGCAAAACCTGGTTCACTCGATCACTTAGCCACCCTCCTACCTCAACTTGGACCACCATGAGCCCCCTAGGAACCTCTAGAACTGAGCCACCACCCCTGGAAATCACCCCGACCGAAGCCTCAAGAGAAGGAAGAAAGACATGTTAAAAATCGTGTATCACATGCATGAAATCAAATCACGAAGTGTAGATCTAAACATATTGCATACAATTCACACCATAATTTCTTAAAAATAGATTAATACAGTTTAAATAGTGAGAAATAAGTTGATAGCACATGCCTGGTTTGGTTGAAGTAGAGATTTGCCAGTTACCAACGTTGTAGACGCGAGATCGGGGCACCACCGGCTTTGAATCACCAAACTTGACCAAGAATGGAGGAATTTCAAAATTTGTTCTTGAGGGGGAGGGGAGGACAGCTGGTTGATGTTTTAGGGAGGCTAGGTGTGAGACCTGTGTTTTCGCAATCAGGTGTTGGTCGGGTTTGGACCAGCTGTTGGTCGATGTGTTTTGCGTAGACATCAATTTTGTCTAAATGTTGGAATCAGCAGCAGTAGTGGGATCAGCCGTTGAGTGATCGCGTCAGTTGTTGATATTTCAGTCGTGGCATTTTGATAAGCAGCAGCAATACTGACGATGATTTCAGTCGTTGGTGTATTAGCGCGCATCCAGCTGTTGCGAGTGATCAGCTGTTGGTATGTTAGTTGCGATGATCAGCAGAGAGCGCTAAGGGACTGAAGCGACGATGTTTTGTGAGGAGGAACCAGTTGTTGGTTTTGTTAGCGTGTTTCGTAGAGGGTAGAGAAACTATGTCGTTTAGATAAGTTGAAACGACAGCGTTTTGAGTGAAGTGCTTCGTAACAGCTGTTGGTTGTGATAGACATTAGCTGTTGAGAGATCTCATGCGTTGTGACTACTGGTTTGTGAATCAGCTGTTGGTAGCAAGGTGACGTGTCCCTCTGCGACGTAGTTTGGTTAAGTTGGTGCGACGCCATTTAGCTTTAGCGTTGTTTGAAAGATTCAACTGCTGGTTAATATATTAACGATAGGCAAAAGCTGATGCGAGATCTCAGCTGCTGATTGGGAATATTAGTTGTGACAACTGATTTTTTCGGTGGATCTAGTCATGTTCTTTCTGCTGTTTGAGTAGTGTATTTAAGAGAAGACTTGGTCTTTGATTGTTTAACAGATCCCATACTTAGAAATATTTCCCGATAGCAAATCTTGTCGCGAACCCTAGTTACTGTTCACAGTAACCTTATCCGTCCTAATTTCCGGTGGTAGACAACTCCGACGAGAGTGAGAGTGGTAGCATTGGACTCCTCTCGCTAAGGCGCTTTGTTCTATACCTCTTTAGAAGGCTTTGTAAGAGCTGAAGAGGATCGCAGGATTGCTAAGACACCTCCCTTGTGTAGTTTGCTAGCGTAAGCGTTCCCTGCCGTGCCAGTAATTTCATTGGGGTAAGTAAAGATTCTACCTTTAAGCTTTGTTAGAGCTTTCCGTTGAGTTAGGAAGGTAGATAAGCGTTGGTGGAGTTGTAGCTCCCAGCTGCTGTTATTTTACGTTTCGGCTTTTGAGCAGTGGCTTGTGTTGATATAGCAGGTGACAGATCTGTGTTGCTTGGACTTGATTGTAGCAGCCGTGTGTGGTAATTATAGCTCAGAAGCTGGTGAGGTACTGATGTTATGCTTATATTACGACTGGAATTGGCATGGATATTATGTTTGATTGCTGTGTGTGCATTGCTTGTTGTTTTATATGCTGTTCAGCTGTTGCATTGCATACGCATGATCTTTTCCCTTTCAACTGTTGTAGCCGTTCTTTGTTGTTGCTCTGTTTTCTTACCAGGATGCGAGGGCGAGCGAAAATACCGCACTCTCATCTCCCTGCTGGTCTGTTAGCCCTCATGCGCCGAGTGGTTAACTACCACGGTTCATGGGTTGGGCAACAGCAGGTTGAGTTATTAATGCATCTGGTATTCAGGTGTGGTGTAAAGATGAGTGGGTAATTCTCGTGTGCTTGTACACACACCAGTGGCCACTAACCATTCTTTGCAGAATCTGTTGTCAGCTGTTGAATTTCCTTGGCTCCTTTTCTTGGTTGTAGCCTTCGGCTGTTGCATTGTCATTCATGCATAGCATTAGCATATATCTTTTGCTATTCATTGATGTTTTATAGTTGCTCTCCGTACTGGGGTTTAACCCCGAGGTCCCTCTGGGGCTGTTGTGTTTGTTTGCTTGTCTGTTGTTCAGGTTTTCCAGGTTTCGCAGCTGGTCGAGGTTATGATCCATCTAGTGGTGCCCCAGGAGGTGGTTAGAGAGTCCCAGTTATATATAGTATTTATATGCACTGGTATCGCCTCGGGTGGGATGTCCCTAGTGATGCTTGGGTCTATGTATAGCTGATAGTCTTTTAGTTTTTGTGTTGCTTTCAGCCGCTGGGCATTTGTTGTATTTGAATATTTGTGTTGTTGTGGATTTATAAATTGGGATTATTTTGAGTATCTTGTATTTTAAATTATGTTATCTTTCAGTCAGGCCAAAAGCAAAAATTTTAGCCACTTTTTGTTGGTGACAATGGCGGATCCGGATCCCGTTTCCCGGGGGCGCAGCGGAAGTTAAAATTTTTCCCCGAGATACGTTCAATACATTTAAAACTACAACGATAAACATACATAGGATGTTTGAATCGTTACCTTGCTGGCGTCTAGGCGCCTGGCTCCAACAAGAATCACAGGGAAACTGGCTCTTGAATTGTAGGCGGCGGTAGATCGTCTAATCAGGTCCATGACCGGAAACGTGATTCCTCCGTCAATCTGCACTAGAAGATCTGACGGATTTTAGCACGATCGGATTCTCCTCGTCAAGACGATCGGTACAAGTCCGATCACGGCGACGGCGGGACACGACGGTGGCACGGCGGCGCAAGGCGGCGCACGGTGGTGTCGGCGGCGGCGTGAGGTAGGGAGAGGAGGGGGCGGCCGAGATTAGAGGCTAGGGTTTTAGTTGTGTAGTTCTCATGATGCCCTAGTACAAGACTAGTATATAATAAATATACATGGGCTTGCACCGGCCCAATGGATTTGGGTCAAGCCCAGGTCCATATGAACATCCGGTTCAATTAAATCACAACGGTTTCATCATAACTCCGATCGACGATCAGATAGGACCGATCGACTCAGTTTCCAAAACTGAATATTATGATGTGAAAAACAATTTTTCATATCACCTAGACCAAAATTACAGTTTAGCCCCTCAACTTTTGGGAAATCGCAATTACTTTTAGGAAGTCCCACTCCCTAAAATCCTCTTCCTATGCTCAACACATTGAGCTCAGTTTCCGTGCGGGAATCATGAATCCAGTACTTGTGTGACCCTCAATGGTTCAGGGATACAGCTAGCCGTGGGCCCACAACCATTGTGACTCCGAAATCACAATTTCGGATTTGCCCATCGGATCATGGTAAAGCTCCTAGCAACATCGCCCCATGATCCCCTAGGTATCACTGATAGTGCCTACAAGAACCAGTTGGTCGTGGTTAGCGTACAGTACGGTCCTTTCAACACATATATCCCAATCAGATCAACGACCATTGGTAAATTGATAGTCGCTAGAGATCCGATAGCTATGCATACATCTTGGAGATCAAATAGTGACATCGCGAGTGTAACTAGGTAAACCCATTTACCTAAAACACATCCAGTACTCTGGCCAGAGATTTATACACTATTATCCCCTCAGATAGCATAGGATATCCACGCATGAGAGCGAGCGGTGAATCCTCGACAACGAAGCATCGACTCCTACATGCATCGGGACCTCACCCAATCCCGCCGCCTAATGACTCCAAGTGAGTCGGCAAACGGGTCAAAGTGAGGCGCCTATCATGTAGAGTCTCAATGGCGTTTCGAGTAGTGAGGACTAATCAGTACAACCAAGACCTCGGACTTATCCACTCGATAAATGGTAACCACTTGGAATGTCCGAACGAGGGTAGTTCGATAGATCACCAGGTCACTATCCATCTGCATGCTCAGAACATCACAATGTTCCCTACCAATGAAACATGGTACTTCACATCGCAGATGCTAGTCTCAAGCTCGGGCGGCCTTATCCTCATTTTGACGGCCCAATCGACTAGGAACGAGTTCAGAATGCACAGTGACCATTAGATGTGTTTCATGATAGCCATCATATCCACTATCACATCTAACATACACTATGGTGCATTCTAGGTCTTTATCCAACATAATTGTTAACATTATAATCATAATGAAAATAAAGAATGCCATAAAGAAATGCGAATACCATATATAAAGATTGTTGTACACAAGAGTAAATAAACCCACACGCCACAGGTTGGCTAGTTGGGCATCTACTCTAACAATCTCCCACTTGCACTATAGCCAACTACTCATCAGACGCAGTCCCATTTTTTCGCGATGTTTTTCAAACAACGGTCCTGGTAAGGGCTTCGTAAGTGGATCAACAATGTTGTCCGCAGAGGTGACTCTCTCAACTGCTATGTCACCTCTAGCCACAATATCCCGGATTATGTGGTATTTCCTCAGTATATGTTTGGATATTTGGTGAGACCTAGGCTCCTTTGCTTGCGCAACGGCACCTGTGTTGTCGCAGTACACCGGGACTGGACCAAATCCATCAGGAATGACGCCCAACTCTTGGACGAAATTCCTTATCCAAACCGCCTCCTTAACAGCAGCTGATGCTGCGATGTACTCAGCCTCAGTGGTTGAATCCGCGATGGTGTCTTGCTTGGAACTCTTCCAAGAGACAGCACCACCATTGAGCATGAATACAAATCCAGAGGTAGACTTCGAATCATCCACGTCACATTGGAAGCTAGAATCAGTATAGCCTTCCAATTTCAGTTCACCACCCCCATAGACCATGAACATATTCTTAGTCCTTCGTAAGTACTTAAGAATATCTTTCACAGCCTTCCAATGCATTTGGCCGGGGTTGGCCTGGTAGCGGCTCGTGACACTCAGAGCATATGCGACATCCGGTCTAGTTGAGATCATGCCATACATAATACTACCTATTGCCGAGGCATATGGCACACGTGTCATACTCTCTATCTCCTCATCAGTCTTCGGACACATAGACTTAGATAGAGTGACCCCGTGGAACATAGGTAGGTGTCCTCTCTTGGACTCTTCCACAGAGAATCTCTTAAGTATGGTATCGATGTATGTAGCTTAGGTGAGTCCGAGCATCCGTTTCGATCTATCCCGATAGATCTGTATTCCAAGAATATAGGATGCTTCACCCATGTCCTTCATCGAGAATCTACTAGACAACCAGACTTTAGTCGACTGCAGCATTCCTACATCATTCCCAATGAGTAGAATGTCATCAATATAAAGTACAAGGAATGTCACAGCGCTTTTAACTACCTTCTTATATACACATGGCTCCTCGTGATTCTTGATGAAACCAAATTCCTTAATTGTTTCATCGAATCTCAGGTTCCAACTCCTCGATGCTTGTTTGAGACCGTAGATCGATCTCTGAAGTTTGCATACCTTATGCTCACTTCCTACAGATGTGAAACCCTCAGGCTGCGTCATATAGATCTCCTCCTTAATGTTTCCATTAAGGAACGCAGTTTTCACATCCATTTGCCATATCTCATAGTCGTACCATGCGGCTATGGCTAGTAAGATTCTAATGACTTGAACATTGCGACTGGTGAAAAGGTTTCATCATGTCAACACCTTGCCTTTGAGTGTAACCTTTCGCGACCAGTCATGCCTTGTAGGTCAATACCTTACCATCAAGCACAAGTTTCCTCTTGTATATCCATTTACACCCAATAGTAACAATTCCTTCGGGAGGATTAACGAGAGTCCAAACTTGGTTCGCATGCATTGAGTCAAACTCAGACTGCATTGCTTAAAGCCACAAATTAGAATCAGCATCGGAAATTGCCTCCTTGAAAGTCCTTGGATCACATCCAACAACTTGATCACCCTGATCATCTTCAAGAAGGTCGATGCCGCACTTGATGCGGAGTGCGTGCGGCTGCTGCCGCACGCGATTTGTTGGCGGCGGCCGCCGCCGTCCGTCGTGTCTCCCGGCAGCGTGCAATGGCTAATTTTTCTTCTAGGTATGTTCGGGCCTGTCTCGGGCAGCCCGTGAAGTTTTCAGGCCGATATTCGATATCGGGCCCATTTTGGTCGATTTTGAAATTTTGAGATTTTTGGGCCTAAAATTGGTTTTAAGCCCAAATTGATGCAATTAAATTGAAAAATGCGATTTTAATTTTGAAATATGATTTTATAAATTAAATATGATTTTGTTGATTAAAATTTGATTTTATCGACAAAATATGATTTTATTTATAAAATACGATTTCGTAATTAAAATTTGATTTTGTGGATAAATAATTTGATTATTTAATTTATGCATATTAATTAGATTGATTGCATGATTGGGATGATCGAGAGTCGTGCCCAATGTGTTAGGTGTATGCAATAGGTTTTTGTGATTTCGGTTTGTAAATATTATTGATTATCATTTTAAGTGGGCCTGTTTGTGTCCCGTTCCCACCCCTTGAAAAATGTATCCCTTATATGTCATGGTATATTTAAATGTAAATTACTAGATTTAGTGGGAGGACATCCGAAGACGGTGGACAATGACGATCAAAATATTGAAGACCGAAGATATGTAAAACCGGAAGCATTGTAATAGGATTGCATTCCATATTGCATTACCCCTAGGATTGGACCCAGGTCCGTGACTGGCAACCACGGACCGCATAGCTCTCGCGATCGATCATCCCAATGTATATATATGTGATATATAGTTAGTTGAATCCGCATGTTTTAAATTTGATTTAAAATATCTGCATGAGACCAAATTTTCAAAAATAAAATCCCTCGTTCTAAATACGATTTAAAACTTATATCAAGATTAAAGTTTATTTGATAAACTAAAGGGAATTTAAATTTGTTTAAATTATCCCTACCTTCCATCAACAATGGGTGTACGTCGATGCTACCCGTATACATGGCCCGGCTCATATTATTGAGGGGGTCATGTATGCCGGAAAGCTGTCCACGCCATTGACACTCGTTGTGAGTTCGGTTGGAACTCCCTTTAACGTTGGCTCATATTATTGGGGATGTTAAGGGGGCCATCCTTCACGACTCAACATTGATGGGTCATCTTGACACGTGATAGTAAACGGCGTCATATTATTGGGCCCTTACTGGACGTGAGGTGAATACATGGAGGTTGCACCGGTTGCAATCGGAAACTACCTTTTGGGGGTCATGGATGGCTGATATTATTCGGGTCCATGATCGCTTGATTGGGCTCCGTGTACCCACTAAAGAAACTTGCTTTCTCGATTTCATTAGAGGGTGGTGAAATCGTTAAAATAGTGGGAGGGTAATTCAAAAAACTTAACGACCATGTTTTATGTTTTAGCGATTATTTTATATATTGTTAGTGATGATTGTCTGTTTTCGTTTCAGTATAACTGCATTGTAAAATGGTTTCGATGAAAAACCCGCTCGCTGCTATACTGGATAGCAACAAGTTCACCGGTCTGAACTACCAAGACTGGCTCCACAACCTCAACATTGTGTTGGCTTCGGAGAAGCTCCTCTATACGATAGAGAAGTGCCCTCCGAAGGAAGCCCCTGCCGATATCAGCCCCGAGGAGTTGGTTACGCTTAAACAATGGTGGGACGACGAGGTTAAAACTCGATGCTATGTGATGGCATCGATGTCCAATGAAATGCAACGGCGCTTTGAGAAGACAAAGTATGCTGCTGACATACTTTTTCATCTCAAAGAACTGTACGGGGAGAACTCTCGACATGAGAGGTTCACGGCTGTCAAGGAGCTTATGACGAGCCGTATGCGCGATGGGACTTCGGTCCGCGAGCATGGGGTTCATATGATTGGGCTTGTTGAAAAGCTGTCGGGCCTTGATATCACACTTCCACATGAGCTGTCTGTGGATGTGCTTCTCCTCTCACTGCCTGCTGCATTCGACCCCTTTGTGGTCAACTTCAACATGAACAAGCTGGCAGCCACCCTTGAAGAGGTGGTTAACATGCTTGTAGTGTTTGAAGGAACCATAAAGAAGGACAAACCTGTCCTCCTCATGGGCTCTTCTTCCTCTACGAAGAAGGGGCCCAGACGCAAGGGAAAGAAGCGTTCTGCCCTGCGAAGGAGGAGAAGCCCACCAAGAAGCCAAAGGCAAAGGCTTCCAAGCAAAACAAGCATGAGGATGTTTGCCACCACTGCCACAAGCCTGGGCATTGGAGGAGGAACTGCAAGGACTATCTCGAGCAGTTGCGAACTGCGAAATATATGTTCTATATTGAAATAAATATGTCTCTTAGTTCGACTTCTTGGGTACTTGATACCGGATGTGGATCTCATATCTGCAATGATTTGCAGGTGATGACAAGAAGCCGACGTCTTAGAGAGGATGAGACCCACTTGAGGCTTGGCAATGGAGCAATAGTTGCTGCAGTAGCTATAGGAGATGTTTATTTATTTCTGTCTTCTGATTTTAAGTTGTTATTGAGAAACGTTTTGTTTGTCCCCGAATTAATAAAGAACATTATTTCTGTTTCTATGCTTGATAGTGATGGATATTCTTGTATGTTTGCTAATTCGATTTGCAATATTTACAAGAATGAATGTTTAATTGGAATTGGGGAACGCGAAAACGATTTATACACCTTAAAATTAAAAGACGTTCCAACCCGCGATGTCGAGGCACATACAACAACGATTAAACGGAAACACGATAACTTGAACCCAGCACAACTTTGGCACGCTAGGCTAGGTCATATTTCTCTAAGTAGGATGAACAAGTTAGTTAGGAGTGACATGTTTGATCTGTCAGACATTAACTCCCTACCGACTTGTGAATTTTGTCTTAAGGGAAAGATGACTAAGCAACCCTTCAAGGGCAAGGGTGAGCGTGCTCAAGGCCTATTGGATTTGATCCATACTGATGTGTGTGGTCCATTTAGTATTGGTACTAAATACGGTCACACATACTTCATCACCTTTACCGACGATCACTCTAGGTATGGGTACTTGTACTTAATGAAGCACAAGTCTGAATCCTTTGAAAAGTTCAAAGAATTCAAGGCTGAAGTAGAAAATCAATTAGGCAAAAGTATTAAAGCACATCGATCTGATCGAGGTGGTGAATACTTAAGTGCTGAATTTCAAGACTATCTGAAAGAGAATGTGATTCTCGCACAGTGGACCCCTCCGGCCACACCACAGCTCAATGGTGTAGCGGAGCGTCGTAATCGGACCTTGTTGGACATGGTTCGATCTATGATGAGCTTCACTGAACTTTCTACCTCGTTTTGGGGCTATGCGCTCGAAACGACGGTAATGTTGTTGAAAAATGTCCACACCAAGGCAGTGGATAAGACTCCATATGAGATATGGATGGGCAAACCACCAAAGTACTCATACATGAGGATTTGGGGATGTCCTGCTTATGTGAAGCAGACAGTGGGAGATAAGCTGGATACGAGATCCATCTTATGCTACTTCATTGGGTATCCAAAGAATTCCATTGGATACTACTTCTACTATCCGAACGAAACAAAAGTGTTTGTTTATGGAAAGGGAATTTCTACTAGGTAAACAATTTACCTAAAACACTTCTAGTACTCTGGCCAGAGATTTATACACTATCGTCTCCTCAGATAACATAGGATATCCACGCATGTCTGCGAGCGGTGAATCCTCGACAACGATGCATCAACTCCTACACGCATCGGGGCCTCACCCAATCCCGCCGCCTAACGACCTCAAGTGAGTCGGCAAACGGGTCAAAATGAGGCGCCTATCATGTAGAGCCTCAATGACGTTTCGAGTCGTAAGGACTAATCAGTACAACCAAGACCTCGGACTTATCCACTCGACAAATGGTAACCACTTGGAAAGTCCGAACGAGGGCAGTTCGATAGATCACCAGGTCACTATCTATCTGCATGCTCAGAACATCACAATTCCCTACCAATGAAACATGGTACTTCGCATCGTAGATACTAGTCTCGAGCTCGGGCGGCCTTATCCTCATTTTGACGGCCCAATCGACTAGGAACTAATTCAGAATACACAGTGACTATTAAATGTGTTTCATGATAGCCGTCATACCCACTATCACATCTAACATACACTATAGTGCATTCTAGGTCTTTACTCAACGCAATTGTTAATCATCATACAACACAATGAAAGTAAAGAATGCCATAAGAAAATGCAAATATTATATATAAAGACTGTCATATACAAGAGTCTATAAACCCACACGCCACAAGTTGGCTAGTTGTGCATCTACTCTAACAATCTCCCACTTGCCCTAAAGCCAACTACTCATCAGATGTAGTCCCATTGTTTCGCGATGTTTTCAAACAAGGGTCCTGGTAAGGGCTTCGTAAGTGGATCAGCAATGTTGTCCGCAGAGGCGACCCTCTCAACTGCTATGTCACCTCTAGCCACAATATCCCGAATTATGTGGTATTTCCTCAGTATGTGTTTGGATCTTTGGTGAGACCTAGGCTCCTTTGCTTGCGCAACGGCACCCGTGTTGTCGCAGTACACCGGGACTGGACCAACTCCATTAGGAATGACGCCCAACTCTTGGACGAAATTCCTTATCCAAACCGCCTCCTTAGCAGCAGCTGATGCTGCGATGTAGTTGTCGCAGTACACCGGGACTGGACCAACTCCATTAGGAATGACGCCCAACTCTTGGACGAAATTCCTTATCCAAACCGCCTCCTTAGCAGCAGCTGATGCTGCGATGTACTCAGCCTCAGTGGTTGAATCCACGATGGTGTCTTGCTTGGAACTCTTCCAAGAGACAGCACCACCATTGAGCATGAATACAAATCCAGAGGTTGACTTCGAATCATCCACATCACACTTGAAGCTAGAATCAGTGTAGCCTTCCAATTTCAGTTCACCATCCCCATAGACCATGAACATATTCTTAGTCCTTCGCAAGTACTTAAGAATATCCTTCACAGCCTTCCAATGCAATTGGCCGGGGTTGGCCTGTTAGCAGCTCGTGACACTCAGAGCATATGTGACATCCGGTCTAGTCGAGATCATGCCATACATAATACTACCTACTGCCGAGTCATATGGCACACGTGTCATACTCTCTATCTCCTCATCAGTCCTCGAACACATAGACTTAGATAGAGTGACCCCGTGGCACATAGGTAGGTGTCCTCTCTTGGACTCTTCCATAGGGAACCTCTTAAGTATGGTATCGATGTAGGTAGCTTGGGTGAGTCCGAGCATCCGTTTAGATCTATCCCGATAGATCTGTATTCCAAGAATATAGGATGATTCACCCATGTCCTTCATCGAAAATCTACTAGACAACCATACTTTAGTTGATTGCAGCATTCCTACATCATTTCCAATGAGTAGAATGTCATCAACATAAAGTACAAGGAATGTCACAGCGCTTTTAACCACCTTCTTATACACACATGGCTCCTCGGGATTCTTGATGAAACCAAATTCCTTAATTGTTTCATCGAATCTCAGGTTCCAACTTCGTGATGCTTGTTTGAGACCGTAGATCGATCTTTGAAGCTTGCATACCTTATGCTCGCTTCCAACAGATGTGAAACTCTCAGGCTGCGTCATATAGATCTCTTCCTTGATGTTTCTATTAAGGAATGCAGTTTTCACATCCATCTGCTATATCTCATAGTCATACCATGCGGCTATGGCTAACAAGATTCTAATTGACTTGAACATTGCGACTGGCAAGAAGGTTTCATCATAGTCAACACCTTGCCTTTGAGTGTAACCTTTCGTGACCAGTCGTGCCTTGTGGGTCATTACCTTACCATCAGGCCCAAGTTTCCTCTTGTATACCCATTTGCACCCAATAGGAACAATTCCTTCGGGAGGATTAATAAGAGTCCAAACTTGGTTAGCATGCATCGAGTCTAACTCAGATTGCATTGCTTCAAGCCACAAATTAGAATCAGCATCGGAAATTGCCTCCTTGAAAGTTCTTGGATCAGATCCAATAACTTGATCACCTTGATCATCTTCAAGGAGAAAACCATATCTTTCAGGAGCCCTAGGAACCCTTTCGGTTCTCCTAGGTGCGACCATTTCTGGTACTGGCTCTGGAGGTGCGGGAGATTCACTTGGTACTTCAATTGGTTCTCGAACCTCTTCGAGTTCTACTATCTTGCCTTTTCTATCAAGTAGAAACTCCCTTTCCATAAAGGTGGCATTCCTAGAAACAAACACTTTTGTTTCGTTTGGATAGTAGAAGTATTATCCAATAGAATTCTTTGGATACCCAATGAAGTAGCATAAGATGGATCTAGTATCCAGCTTATCTCCCACTGTCTGCTTCACGTAAGCAGGACATCCCCAAATCCTCATGAATGAGTATTTGGGCGGCTTTCCCATCCATATATCATATGGAGTCTTATCCACTGCCTTGGTGTGGATATTGTTCAACAACATTACCGTCGTTTCGAGCGCATATCCCCAAAACGAGGTAGGAAGTTCAGTGAAGCTCATCATAGATCGAACCATGTCCATCAAGGTTCGATTACGACGCTCCGCTACACCATTGAGCTGTGGTGTGGCCGGAGGGGTCCACTGCGAGAGAATCTCATTCTCTTTAAGATAGTCTTGAAATTCAGAACTCAAGTATTCACCACCTCGATCGGATCGAAGTGCTTTAATACTTTTGCCTAATTGATTTTCTACTTCAGCCTTGAATTCTTTGAACCTTTCAAAAGATTCAGACTTGTGCTTCATTAAGTACAAGTACCCATACCTAGAGTAATCATCGATAAAGGTGATGAAGTATGTGTGATCGTACTTAGTACCAATGCTAAATGGGCCACACACATCAGTATGGATCAAATCCAATAGGCCTTGGGTACGTTCAGGCTTGACCTTGAAGGGTTGTTTAGTCATCTTTCCCTTGATACAAGACTCACAAGTCGGTAGGGAGTTAGTGTCTGACAAATCAAACATGTCACTCCTAACTAACTTGTTCATCCTTCTTAGAGAAATATGACCTAGCCTAGCGTGCCAAAGTTGTGCTGGGTTCAAGCTATCGTGTTTCCTTTTAATTGTTGTTGTATGTGTTTCGACATCACGAGTTGGAACTTGTTTCAATTTTAAGGTGTACAAATCGTTCTCGCGTTCCCCAATTCCAATTAAACATTCATTCTTGTATATATTGAAAATCGAATGAGCAAAAACACAAGAATATCCATCACTATCAAGCATATAAACAGAAATGATGTTTTTAATTAATTCGGGAACAAATAAAGCTTTTCGCAATAACAACTTAAAATCTTAAGATAGAAATAAATAAACATCTCCTATAGCTACTGCAGCAACTCTTGCTCCATTGCCCAGCCTCAAGTGGGTCTCACCCTCTCTGAGACGTCGGCTTCTTTTCATCACCTGCAAATCATTGCAGATATGATATCCACATCCGGTTTCAAGTACCTAAGAAGTCGAATTAAGAGACATATTTATTTCGATATAGAACATACCTTTTGCAGTTCGCAACTGCTCGAGGTACTCCTTGCAGTTCCTCCTCCAATGCCCAGGCTTGTGGCAGTGGTGGCAAACATCCTCGGACTTGTTTGGCTTGGAACCCTTTGCCTTGGGCTTCTTAGTGGGCTTTTCCTCCTTCGTAGGGGCAGAACGCTTCTTACCCTTGCGTCTGGGCCCCTTCTTCGCAGAGGAAGAATATCTCATAAGGATGACGGGCTTGTCCATCTTTATGGTTCCCTCAAACACGACCAGCATGTTAACCACCTCTTCAAGGGTGGCTGCCAACTTGTTCATGTTGAAGTTGATCACAAAGGGGTCGAATGCAGCGGGTAGTGAGAGGAGAAGCACATCCACAGACAGCTCATGTGGAAGTGTGATATCAAGGCCCGCCAGCTTTTCAACGAGCCCAATCATATGAACCCCATGCTCACGGACCGAAGTCCCATCACGCATGCGGCTCGTCATAAGCTCCTTGACAGCGGTGAACCTCTCATGTCGAGAGTTCTCCCCATACAGTTCCTTGAGATGAAAGAGTATGTCAGCAGCATACTTCGTCTTCTCAAATCACCGTTGCATTTCGTTGGACATCGATTCCATCACATAGCATCGAGTCTTAAGCTCGTCGTCCCACCATTGCTGGAGCGTAGTCAGCTCCTCAGGGCTGATATTGGCAGGGGCTTCCTTCGGAGGGCTCTTCTCTATCGTATAGAGGAGTTTCTCCGAAGCCAACACAATGTTGAGGTTTCGTAGCCAGTCTTGGTAGTTCAGACCGATGAACTTGTTGCTATCCAGTATAGCAGCGAGTGGGTTTTTGATCGAAGACATTTTAAAGCAGTTTATACTGAAAAGAAAAACAGACATGCATTACTAACTGCATATGAAAAACGCTAAGACATTAAAGCAGTTTATACTGAAAAGAAAAACAGACATGCATTACTAACTGCATATGAAAAACGCTAAGACATAAAACAAGGTCATTTAGTTTTATGAATTACTCTCCCACTATTTTAACGATTTCACCACCCTCTAATGAAATCGGGAAAAACCAAGTTTCCTTAGTGGATACACGGAGTCCAATCAAGCGATCATGGTCCCGAATAATATCAGCCAACCATGACCCCCAAAAGGTAGAGTTCAATTGCAACTGGTGCAACCTCCATGTATTCACCTCACGTCCAGTAAGGGCCCAATAATATGACGCTGATTACTATCACGTGTCAAATGACCCATCAATGTTGAGTCGTGAAGGACGGTCCCCTTAACGTCCCCAATAATATGAGCCAACGTTAAAGGGAGTTCCAACCAACTCACAACATGTGTCAATGGCGTGTACATCTTTCCGGCATACATAACCCCCTCAATAATATGAGCCGGGCCATGTATGCGGGTAGCATCGACGTACACCCATTGTTGATGGAAGGTAGGGATAATTTAAACAGATTTAAATTCCCTTTAGCTTATCGAATAAACTTTAACGTCCCCAATAATATGAGCCAACGTTAAAGGGAGTTCCAACCAACTCACAACATGTGTCAATGGCGTGTACATCTTTCCGGCATACATAACCCCCTCAATAATATGAGTCGGGCCATGTATGCGGGTAGCATCGGCGTACACCCATTGTTGATGGAAGGTAGGGATAATTTAAACAGATTTAAATTCCCTTAGTTTATCGAATAAACTTTTAATCTTGATATTAGTTTTTAAATCATATTTAAA
>KV011911.1:210290-224874 GCA_001598015.1 Dorcoceras hygrometricum
CACTGTCTGCTTCACGTAAGCAGGACATCCCCAAATCCTCATGTATGAGTATTTCGGGTCGGTTTGCCCATCCATATCTCATATGGAGTCTTATCCACTGCCTTGGTGTGGACATTGTTCAACAACATTACCGCCGTTTCGAGCGCATATCCCCAAAACGAGGTAGGAAGCTCAGTGAAGCTCATCATAGACCGAACCATGTCCATCAGGGTTCGGTTACGATGCTCCGCTACACCATTGAGTTGTGGTGTGGTCGGAGGGGTCCACTGTGCGAGAATCACATTCTCTTTCAGATAGTCTTGAAATTCAGCACTCAAGTATTCACCACCTCGATCGGATTGAAGTGTCTTAATACTCTTGCCTAGATGATTTTCTACTTCAGACTTGAATTCTTTGAACCTTTCAAAGGATTCATACTTGTGCTTCATTAAGTACAAGTACCCATACCTAGAGCAATCATCGGTAAAGGTGATGAAGTACGTGTGACCGTACTTAGTACCAATGCTAAGTGGGCCACAAACATCAGTATGGATCAAATCCAATAGACCTTTGAGCATGTTCAGGCTTGCCCTTGAAGGGTTGTTTAGTCATCTTTCCCTTGAGACAAGACTCACAAGTCGGTAGGGAGTTAATGTCTGAAAAATAAGACATGTCACTCCTAACTAACTTGTTCATCCTACTTAGGGAAATATGACCTAGCCTAGCGTGCCAAAGTTGTGCTGGGTTCAAGCTATCGTATTTCATTTTAATTGTTGTTGTATGTTTTTCCACATCGCGAGTTAGAACTTCTCTCAATGTAGAACACACCTTTTGCAGTTAGCAACTGCTTGAGGTAATCCTTACAGTTCCTCCTCCAATGTCCAGGCTTGTGACAGTGGTGGCAAACATCCTCAGATTTGTTCGGCCTTTAAGTCCTTGCCTTGGGATTCTTGGTGGGATTTTCCTCCTTTGTAGGGGAAGAACGCTTCTTACCCTTGCGTTTGGGTCCCTTCTTCGAAGAGGAAGAAGAGCCCATAAGGAGGACGGGCTTGTCCTTCTTTATGGTCCCCTCGAACACTACAAGCATGTTCACCACCTCTTCAAGGGTGGCTTCCAGCTTGTTCATGTTAAAGTTGACCACAAAGGGGTCGAATGCAGCGGGGAGTGAGAGGAGAAGCAAGTCCACAGACAGCTCGTGTGGAAGTGTGATATCAAGGCCCACCAACTTTTTCAATGAGCCCAATCATACGAACCCCATGCTCGCGGACTGAAGTCCCATCTCGCATGCGGCTCGTCATAAGATCCTTGACAGTGGTGAACCTCTCATGTCGAGAGTTCTCCCCATACAGCTCTTTGAGATGAAGATGTATGTCAGCAGCATACACCGTCTTCTCGAAACGCCGTTGCATTTCGTTGGACATCGATGCCATCATGTAGCATCGAGTCTTAAGCTCGTCATCCCACCATTTGTAAAGCATAGTCAGCTCCTCAGGGCTGACGTCGGCAGGGGCTTCCTTCGGAGGGCTCTTCTCTAACGTGTAGAGAAGTTTCTCCGAAGCCAATACAATATTGAGGTTTCGAAGCCAGTCTTGGTAGTTCAGACCAGTATTGCTGTCCAGTATAGCAGCAAGTGGATTTTTGATCGAAGACATTTTTTAAGCAGTTTATACTGAAGAAAAACAGACATACATTACTAATAATATATTAAAAACGCTAAGATATAAAACAAGGTCATTTAGTTTTATGAATTACCCTCCCACTATTTTAACGATTTCACCACCCTCTAATGAAATCGGGAAAGCAAGTTTCCTTAGTGGGTACACAGAGTCCAATTGAGCGATCATGGTCCCGAATAATATCAGCCAACCATGACCCCCAAAAGGTAGAATTCAATTGCAACCGGTGCAACCTCCATGTATTTTACCTCACGTCCAGTAAGGGCCCAATAATATGACGCCGATTACTATACGTGTCAAGATGACCCATCAATGTTGAGTCGTGAAGGACGGTCCCCTTAACGTACCCAATAATATGAGCCAAAGTTAAAGGGAGTTCCAACCGACTCACAACGAGTGTCAATGGCGTGGACAGCTTTCCGGCATACATAACCCCCTCAATAATATGAGCCGGGCCATGTATGCGGGTAGCATCGGCGTACACCCATTGTTGATGGAAGGTAGGGATAATTTAAACAGATTTAAATTCCCTTAGTTTATCGAATAAACTCTTGATATTAGTTTTAAATCGTATTTAAAACGAGGGATTTTATTTTTGAAAATTTGGTCTCATGCAATTTTAAATCACAATTTAAAACATGCGGATTCAACATATATCGAATATATAAATAAACTTTGGGATGATCGATCGCGAGAGCTATGCGGTCCGTGGTTGCCAATCACGGACCTGGGTCCAGTCCTTGGTGAAATGCAATATGCAATGCAATCCTATTACAATTGCTTCCGCTTTTACAGATCTTCGGTCTTCAATATCTTTGATCGTCATGTCCACCGTCTTCAAATGTCCTCCCACTAAATCTAGTAATTTACAATTAAATTTCCATGACAAGTAAGGGATACAATTCTCAAGGGGTGGGAACGGGCCACAAACAGACCCACTTTAAATGATATCAACAATATTTTACAACCGAAATCGCAAAACCTAAAGCATACACCTAACATGTTGGGCACGGCTCTCGATCATCCCAAACATGCAATCAATCTAATTAATTTGCATAAATTTAAATAATCAAATTATGTACCCACAAAATCATATTTTAATTACAAAATCGCATTTTATAATAAAATCACATTTTGTCGATAAAATCATATTTTAATCAACAAAATCATATTTTAATTATAAAATCATATTTCATAATCAAAATCATATTTTGCAATTTTAATTGCATCATATTGGGCTTAACACGATTTTAGGCCCAAAATCTCAAAAATTTCAAAATCGACCAAAATTGGCCCAATATCGAATATCGTCCCAAAAAACTTCATGGGCTGCCCGGGACAGGCCCGAACAAAACCTAGAAGAAAATTATCCATCGCATCGCTGCCGGAGATTCGCCGGACGGCGGCCGCCGGCAACGCATCTGCCGCACGCCTCCGCAACTTGTGCGGCAACGCCGCGCCATTCGCGGCGCATAGCAGCGCGACTGCTGCCCCATCCATTGTGCAACCAGTGCACGGAGCAGCAGCCTGTGGTCGTCCGATCGTCGCGCAACCATGTGCGAAACAGCGGCCAACTCTCGCCCGCCAAGCGCGGCAAGCGCGCTGTTATCGCGAGCGCATGTGCGCGCGGGGAAAGGGGGGGGGCCGTGGCCGGTGAGCCAAAAATTTTTGTTTTCAAAATTCCGAGATTTGATTCAATATGGCATAATTATGTATTGAAGGATCCGAGCCTGAGCTCTGATACCACTGTTGGCGACAATGGCGGATCCGCATCCCGTTTCCCGGGGGCGCAACGGAAGTTAAAAAAATGCCCCGGGATACGTTCAATACATCAATACAAATCAATAATCATACATAGGATGTTTATCGAATCGTTACCTTGCTGGCGTCTAGGCGCCTGGCTCCAACCAGAATTCACAGGGAAATCTGGCTCTTGAATTGTAGGCGGTGGTAGATCCTCCTAATCAGGTCCACGACCGGAATCAAGATGCCTCCGTCAATCTGCACTAGAAGATATGACGGATTTCAGCACGGACGGAAACTCCTCATCGCGGTGATCGAAACAAGTCCGATCACGTAGAATACGACACACGGCGGCGGCACGGGGCGGCGCAAGGCGGCGGCGTGAGGTTGAGGGAGAGGAGGGGCGGCCGAACTCTTGGTCTAGGGTTAGGTTATGAGTTAGTGATTAAAGCCCTAATCAAACATTAGAATATAACAAGTATACATGGGCTTGAACCGGCCCATTGGACTTGGGTCAGGCCTAAGTCCATATGAACATTCGGTTCATTTAAATCACTACGGTTTCATCATAACTCCGATCGACGATCAGATCGGACCGATCGACTCAGGTTCCAAAACTGAATATTATGATGCGAAAAATAATTTTCCAGATTATCTAGACCAAAATTACAATTTAGCCCCTCAACTTTGGGACATCGCAATTTGACCCCTGTTGACTTTTAGGAAGTCGCACTCCCTAAAATCCTCTTCCTATGCTCAACACATTGAGCTCAGTTTCTGTGCAGGAATCATGAATCCAGTACTTGTGTGACCCTCAATGGTTCAGAGATACAGCTAGCCGTGGGTCCCCAACCATTGCTGCTCCGAAATCACAATTTCGGATTTGCCCATCGGATCATGGTAAAGCGCCTAGCAATATCGCCCCATGATCCCCTAGGTATCACTGATAGTGCCTGCAAGAACCAGTTGGTCATGGTTAGCGTACAGTACGGTCCTTTCAACACATATATCCCGATCAGATCAACGATCATTGGTAAATCGAGAGTCGCTAGAGATCCGATAGCTATGCGTACATCTTGGAGATCGAATAGTGACATCGCGAGTGTAACTAGGTAAACCCATTTACCTAAAACACATCCAGTACTCTGGCCAGAGATTTATACACTATTATCCACTCAGATAGAATAGGATATCCACGCATGAGAGCGAGCGGTGAATCCTCGACAACGAAGCATCGACTCCTACATGCATCGGGACCTCACCCAATCCCACCGCCTAATGACCCCAAATGAGTCGGCAAACGGGTCAAAGTGAGGCGTCTATCATGTAGATCTCAATGACGTTTCGAGTAGTGGGGACTAATCAGTACAACCAAGACCTCGGACTTATCCACTCGACAAATGGTAACTACTTGGAAAGTCCGAACGAGGATAGTTCGATAGATCACCAGGTCACTATCCATCTGCATGCTCAGAACATCACAATGTTCCCTACCGATGAAACACGGTACTTCACATCACAGATGCTAGTCTCAAGCTCGGGCGGTCTTATCCTCATTTTGACGGCCCAATCGACTAGGAACGAGTTCAGAATACACAGTGACTATTAGATGTGTTTCATGATAGCCATCATATCTACTATCACATCTAACATACACTATGGTGTATTCTAGGTCTTTATCCAACACAATTGTTAACATTATATAACATAATGAAAATAAAGAATGTCATATAGAAATGCGAATATCATATATAAAGATTGTCATATACAAGAGTCAATAAAACCCACACGCCACAAGTTGGCTAGTTGGGCATCTACTCTAACAGTTTGCTTGACTTAGTTTAACCAGCTCTAGTGTGAGGCTCTCTGCTCACAATTATCTTCTAATCTCATTATGTGGGCGATTAATTAAACTAACAAGTTTAATTTGTCTAATCTAGAAGTAGTTTTTTTTTTTTAAATGCGCAAGATCTGGTCACGTAAAATTGTTCAGAACACTATTCATTGTCCAAAAGCTGGTTTTATATTATACGACAACTGTACAATGTCTATCATTATTACCTCTACTGATTACAATATCTAATCAGTACTACAAAACCCGATTTTGTGTTACTACCATTTCACATGTCAAGACTAAACCAGCAGCAAATCTCTAGTACGTTTTAGTCTTCGCCCTTTACTTCGGTAATCAGCTCTCACTACCCTGGTCCCTTCAATTCAGCTCTCTCTTCTCCCTGTTGTCATGCACACATACAAAACACAACAACAGCCGGATAACTCCGGTCAGAACATTTCTCAGTATAATTCAACAGGTATAAATAATATCAATAAAACACATAACAGTCTATCAACTGAAATAAAATGCAATGCATGATTCTATCTCATCTCTTCGGGCCCAGAATTGATTCCATTTCAGTTCGATGCCATCAAGATTCGTATACGATCTTGACATGAATTTTCATCTATCAAAACCATCTCCGGCTTCGAAAATCAGGCCAACTCAGTCCTGGGCATTAGAATCAATTCAATTCTCTTCGATATGCAATCTCATGCAAATATAAAAGATCCACTACCTATGATGGATCGACACATACGGAATTCAAGTTCTAAATCAAGAACAGTAATCAAACATGTATGTGATTTCATTGGGATACTCAAGAAATATCATTCTCGAGTAATCTAATCCCTGACTCTTCTGTCAAATTATACCTTCGTATTCTTTGTTTTGAAAACACTTCACTTCTTGTTTTCAAACTTTGTTTCAACACTTCCCGGGAACTTCACAGAATCACAGTTCAATATCAATATTCGCGGTGTTCCCAGTATTCGAATTCAATCTTATTTATAAGTGCAAGTCTCTGGTTCTGGGGGAATTTCCAACGTAATCGGTATGAATTCCACGTGTCATGCTGAGTATTGATTTCCCAGATCAGGATATACTCACACCGCTTCGAAGCCAGATTCAATTTCATACATATCGATTAACAGATTCCTCAACTGTTATCAGTCACCGTTCAATGGTTGTCATATAAGAAATCCTACGATTGGATTAATCCTCTCAAATCCTCGCCTGCTGATCGCTAAAATCAATCGAGGAGATCAGCAGAAGTCTATTAGCAGGTGCCTTCTTTTCCTCTCGTTAAAATCAGCAGAAGAAATCAAATGTTGTATTCGAAATTATATTCCAACTAAACGAAACGACGCCGCAGCGTTTTACCAGCAGGCAACAATATCTCTTGCAAAGAACCAGATGCTGGTTGTCGAATTCCCTTCAAAACCCATCAGCAGCTGGTTACGCAAATTTACTCAAAACGACGACGCGTCAACTAATCTAGACGACTCCGTACTATATATGCCACATCGCTACCAACTGCTGGTCAACCAGCAGGCATCCATCCTTCACAACGATTCAAAACCAGCAGTTGCACTTAACCAAACGACGTCGCTGCGCCTATAACAACCAGCAGTTGCACAAAGTAAACTCCTGCTGCTGGTTTCTACATGAAAAAACAGTACTCGCCACGCGTCACTCCCTCGTGGATCCTTTCAATTGTGCGCGCCAACCACCAGCAGCAACCATATCAAATACAACGCAACTGCCGAAACTAGTAGTCAACACTCAAAAACGTTGACTAACACGTGTCGCTTCCTCGGTCTGTCTCGCGCTACCTGCAACATCGACCAGCAGCAACACGACTAAAACCAGCAGGTATATAAGAAAACTCCTGCAATAGTAATCAACACGTGGCATTTCTTCATTAACCCTTGCATTAGCACGTTTGCTGCCAGCAGCAATTCTTACCAACAAAACTACTACCATTGACTCTCGTTGACTTCGTTACTATGGACTGCTGCCGACCGATTTCTTTAATTCGCTTCGTCTAATTCCAACACTTAGCGGAATTCAACGATATAAAAATCCTCAACACACACAACACTTCAAGAAGAAATCCGATATTATCATTTATCCTTCATCAAAATCTATCATTTGAAAATATGGAAATCTCGGAATTACTAATTCTCTTCTTAATTATTTCGGGCATTACATTTCTCCCCCTCTACAATTTGAGTTCGTCCTCGAACTCATCGGCAGTCTCTATACATATATACATGTGAACCATGTAATAACAGAACTTGAATAAAACTGACCTTATTGGAACAAAGATGGAATCTTTGCTTCATATCATCTTCCACCTCCCATGTTGCTTCGTCAACTCCGTATTGATTCCATTGAATTTTCACCAATGGTATAGTTTCCGTTCGGAGTTGTTTATTCTTTCGATCAAGTATCTGAATCGGCTGTTCACAATAACTCAAAGTTTCATCAATTTCAGCTTCATCAGCAGGAATAACATTTTTGAAGAAAATTTAGCCACATCTGCCTTCATTTGTTTCCACCAGTACTGCTTCTTCAAATCATTGTACATCCTCCTGCCTCCTGGATGCACACTAAATCTACTTCTATGAGCCTCATTCAATATCTGCTGTTTTAATTGTTACTAGATCTGGGACAACCAGTCTACTATTTACATACAAAACATCATCCGTGTTCACTTTATACTCCGACTGATGTCCAGATTTAATCATTTCAACCGACTTCCGAATGCTTTGATCTCTCTTTTGTGCATCCTCTATTCATATCAATAACTCAGGTTCAGCACTTATGGCACAAATTCTCATTGGCTTTCTCGCTATTTCAAATAAATATCCCGATCCGTGGTGAGAAGTATCGCAATACACTGTAAAACCACCAGTACCCGAAAGGATTGTCAAAATTGGTGCTGTGTTTAACCTCTTTTCCAATTCAAGAAAACTGTTTTCATATGCTTCAGACCAAACAAACGGTGCATTGGTCAATCCAAAAGGCATAACAACAACTCATAGTGACCATACCTCGTCCGAAAAGCAGTTTTCGATATATCCTCATCTCTGACTCTCAACTGATGATAACCGGATCTCAAATCAATTTTCGAATATACTGACGATCCCTGCAACTGATCAAAAAAATCATCTATTAGAGATAACGGATATCGATTCTTTACCGTTGCTTTGTTCAGCTGCTGGTAGTCAATACACAATCTCATCGATCCCTCTTTCTTTCTCACAAATAAGACTGGAGCATCCCAAGGAGAAACACTTGGTCTAATGTATTCCTTGGCAAGAAGATCCTCCAGCTGCTCTTTCAATTCCTTTAGTTCAATTGGTGCCATTCGGTACGGTGCTTTTGATATCGGTTGTGTACCTGGCAGCAATTCAATGCTTAAATCTACCTCTCGATATGGAGGGAAGCCTGGAATGTCATCAGGAAAGACATCAGCAAATTCACAAACCACTGGTATATCAACCAGATTCAGGCTATCCTTCTTCACATCTATTGCATATATCAGGAATCCCTATGCTCATTTCTTCAATAGATTATTCATGGTAATAGCAGAGACCAAAGGAATTCTGGCTCGTGATCCTTTACCATAGAATTTCCATTCATCGGATTTCTCAGGTCCGAATCTGACCACTTTCTGAAAACAATCTACGATTGCCCTGTACTTGGTTAACATATCTATGCCAACAATACCATCAAAATCGGATAATCCAAGCACCACACAATCAATCTCAATCTCATGCCCCTCAAACTGTAGTACGCAATTTCTAACAACTTTGATCGATAAAGTTCCTTTCCCCCGAGGTTAAGAACCCTATACCATCTCAGCTAAGGGTTCAACAGGTAAGTCATGTGATACAACAAAGTGTTCCGAAATAAAGGTGTGTGAAGCACCAGTATCCATTACCACATAAGCAGGAAAATTACACAATAGCAATTACCTGCGATCACCTCATCAGGAACCGCCTATGCTTGCTCCTCAATCAATGCAAACACTCTTGATTGTTGTTTAGGAGGTTGGCTCACTGTCTGGCTCCCTCCTTGTCTACCCTGCTGCTGATTCGGGGTTTGAAATGAATGTACAAAGGACACTTGCCTTTCCACCCCTGAATTCTGTGAACTTTCAAAACCACGTTGAGGACAAATTCTTGCAAAATGTCCAGGTTGATTGCAGAGGTTGCAACGACAAAATACTCCTCTACACTGTTCTGTATTATGTTGTCCTCCACATTTAGCACAGTACACATCGGGTGTTTGCCCCGTTTCCCTCTGTTTAGTTTCATTCGAACTAGAGGAGCTACTGGTACCTGAACGTTTGAATTGCTTTCCTCTTCCCTTAAAGAAATTCTTCTTCCCACTACTGCTGCTTCCAGCATCAAATCGAGGGGGTGGTGGAATCTGTGGGTTCTCTTGTGATGATCTTGCTGCTAGTGGCACAAATTGTGCTCGTCGTTGCCTTAGTAATCCAGCTTCTGCGCCTTTTGCGCGATTAAGTGCATCCGCAAAAGTATTGGGTCTCCCAGTATTCACCAAGGTGAACACATCTGGATTCAACCCATTTATAAACTGATCGGCTTGTGTTTCATCACTGATAGCAACATGTGGAGCAAATTTGAGTAAGCTAGTGAACTTGGCAACATACTCCTCAATATTCAATTGCCCCTGTTTCAAATTCGCAAATTCTGCTCCTTTCTCCTTCCGATAAGAAACTGGGAAGAATCTCTGGTAAAAAGTGGTTCTAAACACTGTCCAAGTAACCACTGTGCCCTGATTTTCCAGTGCTTTCTTCGTTGCCACCCACCAACTTTTACCAAGATCATGCAACTGGTGTACAATTAATTTCACCCGACGATCATCGGTATAATCAAGCGCTTCAAATAACTGTTCTATATCTTCTAACCAGTTTTCACAGTCTATCACACTTTCGGTTCCTGTCAAAGTCGGTGGTTTAAAAGACTGAAATCGTTTCAACAAGGTTTCCATCGGGGTAGCAGCGGCATTCAGTACATCAGTCGATATGGCTTCCCTCAAGATCTGATTTTTCAATTCCATAACATCAGCTCTGATACCACCTGTTGTGAGGCTCTCTGCTCACAATTATCTTCTAATCTCATTATGTGGGCGATTAATTAAACTAACAAGTTTAATTTGTCTAATCTAGTAGTAGTTTTTTTTTTTAAATGTGCAAGAGCTGGTCACGTAAAATTGTTCAGAACACTATTCATTATCCAAAAGCTGGTTTTATATTATACGACAACTGTACAATGTCTATCATTATTACCTCTACTGATTACAACATCTAATCAGTACTACAAAACCCGATTTTGTGTTACTACCATTAGACATGTCAAGACTAAACCAGCAGCAAATCTCTAGTACGTTTTAGTCTTCGCCCTTTACTTCGATAATCAGCTCTCACTACCCTGGTCCCTTCAATTCAGCTCTCTCTTCTCCCTGTTGTCATGCACACATACAAAACACAACAACAGCCGGATAAACTCCGGTGAGAACATTTCTCAGTATAATTCAACAGGTATAAATAATATCAATAAAACACATAACAGTCTATCAACTGAAATAAAATGCAATGCATGATTCTATCTCATCTCTTCGGGCCCAGAATTGATTCCATTTCAGTTCGATGCCATCAAGATTCTTATACGATCTTGACATGAATATTCATCTATCGAAACCATCTCCAGCTTCGAAAATCAGGCCAACTCAGTCCTGGGCATTAGAATCAATTCAATTCTCTTCGATATGCAATCTCATGCAAATATAAAAGATCCACTACCTGTGATGGATCGACACATACAGAATTCAAGTTCTAAGTCAAGAACAAATATCAAGTATGTGATTTTTATCGGGAAAACTCAAGAAATATCATTCCGGAGTATTCTAATTCCCTGGCTCTCATGTCAAATTATACCTTCGTAATCTCTGTTTTGAAAACACTTCACTTCTTGTTTTCAAACTCTGTTTCAACACTTCCCGGGAACTTCACAGAATCAAAGTTCAATATCAATATTCGCGGTGTTCCCAGTATTCGAATTCAATCTTATTTATATGTGCAAGTCTCTGGTTCTGGTGGAATTTCCAATGCAATCGGTATGAATTCCTCGTGTCATGCTGAGTATTGATTTCCCAGATCAGGATATACTCACACCGCTTCGAAGCCAAATTCAATTTCATACATATCGATTAACAGATTCCTCAACTGTTATCAGTCGCCGTTCAATGGTTGTCATATAAGAAATCCTACGATTGGATTAATCCTCTCAAATCCTCGCCTGCTGATCGCTAAAATCAATCGAGGAGATCAGAAGAAGTCTATTAGCAGGTGCCTTCTTTTCCTCTCGTTAAAATCATCAGAAGAAATCAAATGTTGTATTCGAAATTACAATCTCGAAACGACACCGTTCCAACTAAACGAAACGACGCCGCAGCGTTTTACCAGCAGGCAACAATATCTCTTGCAAAGAACCAGATGCTGGTTGTCGAATTCCCTTCAAAACCCATCAGCAGCTGGTTACGCAAAATTACTCAAAACGACGACGCGTCAACTAATCTAGACGACGCCGTACTAGATATGCCACATCGCTACCAACTGCTGGTCAACCAGCAGGCATCCATCCTTCACAACGATTCAAAACCAGCAGTTGCACTTAACCAAACGACGTCGCTGCGCCTATAACAACCAGCAGTTGCACAAAGGAAACTCCTGCTGCTGGTTTCTACATGCAAAACAGTACTCGCCATGCGTCACTCCCTCGTGGATCCTTTCAATTGTGCGCGCCAACCACCAGCAGCAACCATCTCAAATACAACGCAACTGCCGAAACTAGTAGTCAACACTCAAAAACGTTGACTAACACGTGTTGCTTCCTCGGTCTGTCTCGCGCTACCTGCAACATCAACCAGCAGCAACACGACTAAAACCAGCAGGTATATAAGAAAACTCCTGCAATAGTAATCAACACGTGGCATTTCTTCATTAACCCTTGCATTAGCACGTTTGCTGCCAGCAGCAATTCTTCCCAACAAAACTACTACCATTGACTCTCGTTGACTTCGTTACTATGGACTGCTGCCGACCGATTTCTTTAATTCGCTTCGTCTAATTCCAACACTTAGCGGAATTCAACGATATAAAAATCCTCAACACACACAACACTTCCAGAAGAAATCCGATATTATCATTTATCCTTCATCAAAATCTATCATTTGAAAATCTGAAAATCACGGAATTACTAATTCTCTTATTAATTATTTCGGGCATTACATCTAGTCTGATCTGCTTCGCTGTTCCTCTGAGCTGATCTTCTACGAAGCTCCCTCTAAGTTGTTCTTGCTCTAGTATGCTTTGTACAGCTCTGAGCTGTTTCGTTCTGCTATAATCTGCTTTGTATCTAATTAAATATATATTCGCGGGCTTCTACATCTTTATACTCCGATCAATGACTGATTCAGGTGCCCGACCCACTAACTCTAAGCCCAAAAGCCTAGATTTAACCTAAAATAAAACCTCACTCTAAACATGACTTGGCCCATAACTTTAAAATTGAACTTTAAAAGTTTATAAAATACTCACTCATTTACTTAAAATCAAACATAAAAAATTTGACTAAATAAAAGTCCCCCGACTAAAAATTTGACTTTAAAACTTAAAACAAATATTAGGTCCATAAAATAATTAAATTTTTGAATTAAAAATGTTTGACCCAAAATTATTAAAATTGGACCTAAAACTTTAAAAATAAAATACCCGGTCCAGACATAACATAAGTCGGATCAAACTTAAAATATTTTGACCCGACCCTCGACTGACCGACCCCGTCCAACCGAACCCACCAAACCGGTCCGGTTGAACCTGCCCAAGCCCATGTAAACCCTAACCTAGCCGTACACATGCACGCACGCACGCCGCGACTGCAGCCCATCGTTCGACTTGCTCCGGCCACCTCCAGGTCCAGCCGATTCCCTTGGACCTAGCCATGGCCCCAAACACAAGCCACCATACACGGCCGAAGTGCAAGAGAGGCGCAGCCGCGCGTGGCTCATGAGACACGACAACACCAGCCTTGGCTTTGATATTGGTTCATCCATGATCGAGCCACTTTCTCCACATCCATGGACCATCACTCGACAACCTAGACATGGACCATAGCCCTTGAACCCTTCTTGACCAAAGCAACACAAGATCGAATCAAAAACGTGTTGAAAACTATGAAACATGCATGTATCTCAAACATTATGCATAGATCTAAACAAATCACATACAATTCATGCAAGTATTCATTAAAACAGTATAACATGGCGTAAATGGTGAGAAAATGAGAGATATAACATGTCTTGATTGAGGAATATGGAAGAACTTGTTGGGGAACCGTGGCGGATCCGGATCCCGTCTCCCGGCGAGGCAGCGAAAGAATAAAATTAGGCCGGGAAACGTTCAATACAATTAAAATCTACTGCAAACTATGAACCATTCATAGGGTGTTTAGATAGTTACCTTGCTGGCGACAGGCGCCTGGCTCCAACCGGAATTACAAGAAGACCGGATATTCACGGTAGGCGGCTGTAGATTCGTCAATCAGGTCCACGACCGGAAGGGAGACTCCTTCGTCAGCCTGCACTAGAATGCCTGACGAGATCAACGCGGACGGATTCTCCTCGAAAAACTGATCGGAGCAAGTCCGATCAATCAACGGCGGCGGCGTGGGAGAGGAGGGGCGGCCGAAACTTAGGAGCTAGGGTTAGGTGTTTTGTTGTTTTGTATGAATTAAGCCCTAATCACACATTATTATATATTAAATATACTTGGGCTTGAACCGGCCCATTGGACTTGGGTCAGACCCAAGTCCATATATGAACATTTGATTCGTTTAATTCATTGCGGTTTCATCATAACTCCGATCGACGATCAGATCGGACCGATCGACTCAGTTTCAAAAACTGAATATTATGATCTGAAAAACCATTTTTCAGACCTCAGTGCCAACAGCGGAAATCACGATTTGACCCCTGTTGACTTTTAGGAAGTCGCACTCCCTAAAATCCTCCTTCTATGCTCAACACATTGAGCTCAGTATCCGTGCGGGAATCTCGAATCCAGTACTTGTGTGACCCTCAATGGTTCAGGGATAGAGCTAGCCGTGGGCCCACAACCATTGTGGCTCCGGAATCACAATTCCGGACTTGCCCATCGGATCATGGTATGAGCGTCTAGCAACTTCGCCCCATGATCCCCTAGGTATCACTGATAGTGCCTGTAAGAACCAGTTGGTCGTGGTTAGCGTACAGTACG
>KV011912.1:52410-76093 GCA_001598015.1 Dorcoceras hygrometricum
TGATGAAGAGGAGGAGGTTGAGGTTTTGCCGACCCCTATAGAGAGGATGGACGTTGTTGATAGCGAGGTTTCAGAGATGAATCCTCAGGTCTTCAATGGCGCGAGTCGAGCGAGGCTGCAGATTCGTGGATTCGGAACATCACTGGTCTTTTCGATCGTGTCCAGTATGATGACGAGCTTAGTTTCATCTTGGTGAAGATAGGATGGACGTTGTGATAGCGAGGTTTCAGAGATGAATCCTCAGGTCTTCAATGGCGACGAGTCGAGCGAGGATGCAGATTCGTGGATTCGGAACATCACTGGTCTTTTCGATCGTGTCCAGTATGATGACGAGCTTAGTTTCATCTTGGTGACCCTTCAGGTTAGAAAGGGTGCAGAGCGCTGGTGGCGAGGTGCTTCTAGTACTTTATTGGAGACTGGCGTTGGGATTACGTGGGACAGCTTTTGCGAGACTTTTAGGCAGGAGTATGTTCCTGAGTCATATGTGAATGCCCGTGAGCGGGAGTTTGATCATTTGGAGCAGGGCTCGATGTCTGTTCGGGAGTATGCTAGGAAGTTTTCTTCTTCGTTGGCGTACGTCCCTCATGTTTCTGGTCGGGAGAGGGCCAAGAGGACCAGATTCTTAGAGGGTTTAAACGAGGAACTGTATCAGATGGTGCTGACAAGCAAACCCAAGACTTATGATGAAGCAGTTGATAGTGCTATCGATATTGAGGAGGGTTTGAGGAGTCGTCGTGCTCGTAGACAGCAGGTGGCGCAGGGTGGTCGTCCTGCTGTTCAGGGAGCGTAGTATTCACAGTCTTCCCAGTCAGCCCATCAGCCCCAGCAGCAGCAGCAGCCGCAGGTGGCACAACAGTCTGGCCGTCAGAGGTTCCAACCCCGCGGTCAATAGTTCAAGAAGAAGTCTGGTTTTGGATCGTTCGATTCAGGTAGCTCGAGTAGCAGTGGTTCTCGGGCTGAGTTCTGTGGTTATTACGGTGGCAAGCATCCTTGTACCCAGTGTGTCGGTGTTCAGGGCTCTTGCAATCTTTGCGGTCAAGATGGACATTTTGCTAGGGTGTGTCCGTCAGTTGGATCGCAGCAAGCCGCAGCCCCGCCTCAGGGTCGAGGAGGACAGTCTAGGGGTCGTTCCCATCAGTTTCAGCAGCCCAGGAATGGTGAGACTCAGTTCAGGCCGTTCCAGCAGCTTGGTCCATCGCGATTCGGACATTCGTCTCAGCCGTTCTATTTTGGACCTCAGCATGCTCAGGCCAACGTCATGACTAGGGAGCAGGCGGAGGAGACGCCGAGCAGGGTGATCGCAGGTACTTGTCTTGTTTTCGATTTTCCTGCGCGTGTGTTGTTTGACACCGGTGCATCGCATTCTTTCATCTCTGATTCTTTCGTTGTTGAGCATGGTCTGATTTTGCTAGGGTGTGTCCGTCAGTTGGATCGCAGCAAGCCGCAGCCCCGCCTCAGGGTCGAGGAGGACAGTCTAGGGGTCGTTCCCATCAGTTTCAGCAGCCCAGGAATGGTGAGACTCAGTTCAGGCCGTTCCAGCAGCTTGGTCCATCGCGATTCGGACATTCGTCTCAGCCGTTCTATTTTGGACCTCAGCATGCTCAGGCCAACGTCATGACTAGGGAGCAGGCAGAGGAGACGCCGAGCATGGTGATCACAGGTACTTGTCTTGTTTTCGATTTTCCTGCGCGTGTGTTGTTTGACACCGGTGCATCGCATTCTTTCATCTCTGATTCTTTCGTTGTTGAGCATGGTCTGTGTACCATTACTTTGCGCGATGCTGTTTCTGTTTCTACCCCTGGCGGTGTTAGCTTGTTCTCCCAGGAGGTTTTGTTAGATGGCGTTTTGAGATTTGGGGAGCATGTGTTGGTGGCGAATTTGATTCGTATGATGTTGTGGGACTTCGATTGTATCATTGGGATGGACGTGTTGTCCAACTATAGGGCCTTTGTTGATTGTTTCCATGGGATTGTTCGTTTTAGGCCTTTGTCTGGCGAGAAGTGGGACTTCTATGACCAGGATTCTCGATTGAAAATCCCGTTAGTCTCATCGATGGAGATGTTCAGTTGGTTGTCCTTAGGGAATGCTGGTTTCATGATTTACGCTTTGGATGCGTCTCTCGTGTGCAGCTCAGTGACGTTCCCCTGGTGCGACATTTCCCCGATGTGTTCCCGAAGGAGATTCCTGGTTTTCCTTCGAGGCGAGAGATTGACTTCAGCATTGAGCTTGTGCCTGGAACAACTCCGATTTCTCGTGCCCCGTATCGTCTGGCGCCTGCGGAGTTGAGAGAACTCAAGGTGCAGTTGGATGATTTGCTGGATAAAGGTTTTATCCGACCTAGCATGTCGCCGTTGGGAGCGCCCATTTTGTTTGTGAAGAAGAAGGATGGCTCAATGCGGATATGCATTTATTTCCACCAGTTGAATAAAGCGACAGTCTAGAATAAGTACCCTTTACCCAGGATCGATGATCTGTTTGATCAGCTGCAAGGTTCTGTGGTGTATACAAAGATTGAATTGCGTTCCGGGTTCCATCAGCTGAGAGTAAGAGATCAAGATGTCACAAAGGCTGCTTTTCGTACAAGGTACGGACACTTTGAGTTCTTGGTTATGCCGTTTGGGCTGACCAACGCACCTGCAGTCTTCATGGATCTGATGAACCGGGTCTTCAGAGAGTTCATAGATCAGTTCGTGATAGTGTTCATTGATGACATCTTGGTATATTCTAGACTAATTTGGAGCATAAGGAGCACCTGAGAATTGTCCTTCAGACGTTGAGAGACCAGCAGCTGTATGCTAAATTCTCCAAGTGCGAGTTTTGGCTAGATCGCGTCGTATTCTTGGGTCATGTAATTTCAGCCGAGGGGATTTCTGTGGATCCCAGTAAGGTTGATGCTGTTTTGAACTGGAAGCGTCCTAGGATTGTGTCGAAGATTCGTAGTTTCTTGGGTCTGGCTGGCTATTACCGTCGTTTCATTGAAAGATTTTCTAGCATAGCAAAGCCGATGACTCAATTGACTCAGAAGGACAAGCGGTTTGTGTGGACTGAGCAATGTGAGAATGCTTTTCAATTGCTCAAGGAGAGACTGACTACTGCACATGTGTTGGCTCTGCCGTCCGGATCAGGTCGTTTCATCGTTTGTTCTGATGCTTCGCTCAATGGATTGGGCTGCGTTTTGATGTAGCATGGTCGAGTCATTGCGTATGCCTCGTGATAGCTGAAACTGCATGAGACTCATTATCCAGTCCATGATTTGGAGCTAGCAGCCGTGGTCTTTGCGTTGAAGATCTAGCGTAATTACCTGTATGGTGAGCAATTTGTGGTGTAATCGGACCACAAAAGTTTGCAGTATCTGTTTTCGCAGCCTAACTTGAATATGAGACAGCGTCGTTGGATGGAGCTACTAAAGGACTTTGATTGCGAGATTAAGTATCAGCCCGGGAAGTCGAACGTAGTGGCCGATGCTTTGAGCAGGAAGGCTAGTGAGATGCTTTCTTCTTTGTATATCTCTAAGGATCAGGAGCATCTTAACACTACTGGTTAGAGATTCTACCCGGCTGAGGATTGTGTTGTGGTTTCTTTTTTCCAAGTTGAGCCACAAATTGTTTCTAGTATACGAGCAGCTCAAAGGACTGATCCTTCCATCCACGAGTTGAAGTTAAAGGTCAGGGCTGGAGAACTTGAGGATTATTCTGTTTATTCTGATGGGTGCTTGAGGTTTCGTGGCAGGCTGGTTGTGCCTAACCTCATTGATTTGAAGGAGGAGATCCTTCGAGAAGCGTACTGCAGTAGACACAGTGTTCATCCTGGTGCACGGAAGATGTACCATGCGTTGAAGCCGCACTTTTGGTGGGCTGGCCTGAAGAGCGACGTTGCTGGATTCGTTGCTCGTTGTTTGAACTGTCAGATGGTTAAGGCCAAAAGGATGAGACCCGGTGGTCTGTTGCAGAGTTTGGAAGTACCCCAATGGAATTGGGAGCACATAGCTATTGATTTCGTGACGCATCTGTCTCGTACCAGCAGAGGATGTGATGCTATTTGGGTGGTCATCGACCGATTGTCGAAGTCTGCACATTTTATTCCCTACGGTATGACCTTTTCTCTGAAGAAAATGGCGAAACTGTACGTGGATTTTGTGGTTAGATTGCACGGTGTGCCTGTTTCGATTGTTTCAAACCGAGATCCATGGTTTACTTCCAGGTTTTGGAAGAGTTTGCAAGTAGCTCTAGGTACCAGGTTGGCTATGAGTACAGCGCATCATCCCCAAATAGATGGCCAATCTGAGCAAACTATCCAGACGTTGGAGGATATGTTACGAGCTGTTGTTATGGATTTTGGTGGTAGCTGGCAAGACGCGTTGTCTTTGGTGGAGTTTTCCTACAATAACAGCTATCAAGTGACGATTTGCATGGCGTCGTTTGAGGCTTTGTACAGCAGGAAGTGCAGATCGCCAGTATGTTGGAAAGAAGTGGGGGAGAAGCAGCTATCTGCCCCAGATTTTGTGCAGAAAATGAAGGATCATGTGGATCTTATTCGACAGCGGATGAAAGCTACCCAGGATCTCCAACCTAGTTATGCGAATAAGAGGCGTCGACCTCTAGAGTTTCAGGTTGGTGATCAGGTATTTCTCAAAGTTTCTCCGTTTCGCAGTGTTATGCGCTTTGGACACAAGGGAAAGTTAGCCCCTCGTTACGTCGGACCGTATGAGATTGTTGAGAGGATTGGCCCATTAGCGTATCAGCTATTGTTGCCTCCGGAATTATCTTCTCTACATGATGTCTTTCATGTTTCCATGTTGAGGAGGTACGAGCCAGATCCGTCTCATGTGCTGAGAACTTACGAGATAGAGCTAGATCAGACGTTGAGTTATCAGGAATATCCCTTGCAGATCCTTGGCAGAAAAGAGAAACAATTGAGGAACAAAACCATTCCGTTGGTGATGGTGCAATGGAGCAAGCATGGCAGGGAAGAAGCTACATGGGAGCTGGAGGAAAGATGCAGCGCGAGTGGCCGCATCTGTTTGAGTAGCTGTTGTGCTAGATTCTCAGTAGTTGTAGTTTTGGTTGTAATTCTTTCCTAGTTGTTGTTATTTGCTTGCTCAGTTATATTGAACTCTTGGCCATGTGTTGGGTTATTTTTCTGTTTTGGTTTTCTGTTGCTGTGTTGGAATTCCGGAATTGTTGTTTGATTTCGAGGACAAAATCTTTTTTAGTGGGGGAGAAATTTGAGACCTGAAATTAATAAAGATTAATTTGGTTGGAATTAATCGGGTTTTTAAGATTTCTGGATGTTCAGATTTCTATTTGAAGGTTTCATTTGCATTTTCGGGTCAGAAATCACATTTAGAGCAATTCTGGAAATTTTGATATTTTTGAGTTTTTGGGAAGAAATCTGATTTTGTGAAAAATCTGAATTGTTGGTGAGATCTGTCGGATATCTTGAGAAATCTGGTCGCAGCGCGTAATTGGTAGCGCAAGATCAATACGCCGTCATTTTTGGTGAAGTCTGGATATCTCGTGGGCAGAAGAGATCTGTTGCGTTGATGTGTAGAGGTCTGAGAGATCTGATATTTCGTTAGCGCTAGGATCTGATATGGAATCTGTTAGCAGCGTGTTTTTGTGTTGAGTGTAAAACACTGTCGTATATAAGTTGTTACGGCGCCGTTTTGGTGAACGCTTGCGGGAGAGATCTGTGGAATGAGATTTGCGTTTAGCGTTAGCAATCAGATTTCCCCGTTGTGCTGTGCGACGTCGTTTAGCGATTAGCGCGTTTGCTGATTGTTCAGATCTTAGTAGCGTTAGTTCCAGATTTCTCCAGCTTTTAACTCTTTTGGTTTTCAGCTCTCGCGTGTGGCTTTAGAGATCAGATTTCTTCATGGTTTTAGAGCGACCTCGTTTTGGGAGTTTTGAGCGCTGTTAGCGCATGCGTGGGATTGCTTATGAAATCTGTTTCTGTCGGTGGTTGTATTAAACAGATTTCTCGTGTGTATATATTGGAAGCTTTGGCCTTCTATCTTTTTAGCAGATCCCATACTTAGTGATTTTTTCTCCCGACTTTCATTCTTCGCTCAAACCCTCGGGTACTGTTCACCGTTAGATTCTCCGAAAAATTCCCGTCATTTCCGGCCACCTTTTTGGACGTTTGAGGTAGCGTTGGACTCCTCTCGACAAGCTATTTAATTTCATACCCTTTTTGGAGGTTGTAATTGGCTAGAGCAGAAGCACGAAGTTGCTGTTTCGTTCGTGCGTTTGTGCGTGTGCAGGTAGCCTTTCGATTTACCTTTGAAGTCTTGTTCCTAGCCTTGAATTAAGCTTCCTGTTAAGTTATATTGGTAGGATTGATTTCTGGTTGAGCTTAGCTCCCAGCCGTGAGCTTGTATAGTTGGCCGTGAGTTTCTGTTAGCTTGCCTGAGATCTGTTGTGCATGTGTTTAGCAGGTGTTGGAATCAGATTTCTCGGGCCTGTATTGTGGTAATCGTTGCACAGAAATTGGAAGGTACGGGTTGAGCTTGTAAATGCAGCGAGTGTATGGCTTGGATAAATTGTAGTTGTTGGATTTGTTGTGGCTGCTGTGTGTAGTTGCCTTGTGAGATTGCTGTTTTGTGAGATGGTCGTGAGTTATGTTGTGTATGCATGCTGTTGAGGTTGTTGTTTTGCATATGGTTATATGCTTGTTATTCCAGCATGTTGCATACACATATTATCATCTCATTTCAGCTTTTGCAGCCATTGTTTCGTTGTTGTTGCTCTGTTCTTACCAGGATGCGAGGGCGAGCGGCGATACCGCACTCTCATCTCCCTGCTGAGTTTGTTAGCTCCTATGCGCCGAGTGGTTAACTACCACAGTTCATAGGTTGGGCAACGGCAGGTGGAGCTGTTTGATGCATCTGGTATTCGGGTGTGGTGTCAAGGCGAGTGGCTCATTACCACAATTTGAACACTGGCCGTGGCCACTATTTGTTGCAGATTCCATTGAGCTGTGCATTGAGTTCTTTGGCTCCCTTCCTTGGTTGTAGCCTCCGGCTGTTGTCCCTGGTCTGATGCATAGCATCTGCATTTTATTCTTGCAGTTTACTGCTGTTTTGTAGTTGCTCTCCGTACTGGGGTTTGACCCCATGTCCTTCCGGGGCTTGGTTTGTTTTCTTTGCCTGTTTTGTTGTTCAGGTTATCTAGCCGGTCGTGGTGCTGACCCAGCTAGAGGTGTCCCAGTAGAATATAGCATATTTATATGTATCAGTACAGTTAGCCAGGGGATGCCTTGTGCTTTTGTTGTATCTTGTGATACTCAGTTGTGGTTGTTACCAGGTATCTGATACATGTTTATGATGTACCGTTTGTTGTGGTGGTTTTGTTAAACTGGGATATCTATTGTTGTATTTTAAATTATATTGTTTTAAACCGTCAGGCCAAAAGCAAAAATTTTACCCGCTTTTTAGTAGCTTCCGCTTGTGTTTATGTGATTTTACTCTGTTGTGAGCACGAGGCCTGATAGTGATGTTTTGGATTTTGAGTTAAATCCTTATTTTAATTAAGAACTTATTTTGAAGGATATTTTGGATCAGCCCAAAACTTGAAAATTTTTAGCCCTATTTTAATGCTTCCGTAATATTTATGATTAATTGAGTACTTAATTTGTATTTAGCGCCCCGGGCCTGACATTTTGGTATCAGAGCTTAAACTGGGATAAGTTCATTTCTTTTTCATCACACTTGAGTCTAGGCACAGAGTTTGACTTTTTCTTTCTAATTGACTCTGTGACTTCTGTGATTTCTGTGATGATACCTGCCTCTGTGTTGTATCTGTTTGTGAGTTCTTACCTTGAGTTTTGATAGATGTCGCTGAGTAGAGGTAGAAGTAGAACCACTATGCGGACTATTGAGGAGTCTAGGGCTCCTGAGATCGATGAGGATGTTGCCCAACCGAGTGAACCCTTGTGTCGTCGGGCTAGACAGACAGAGGTGGAGGATGTGACGAGACAGATTGGCGAGATGGAGCTAGTTCTGGCTAGGTTCCAACGGGCGAATCTCCATACGTTCACTGGCGCCGAGGGCGGTTTGATTGCTGAAGGCTGGTTAGAACATATGGAGGAATTATTTGATGCGGTGGAGTACTCTCAGCATAGAAGACTGAAGCTAGCCGATTTGCAATTGAGGGAGAATGCTCAACGCTGGTGGAAAGGTACTTCCCGAGTTATGAGAGAGAATGGGACTTTGATTTCTTGGGAGAGCTTCTGTGCATCATTTCTACAGAAGTATACCCCTGAGTCCTACCACAGTAACCGAGAGCGGGAGTTCGATAATCTGAAGCAAGGGAACTTGAGGGTGACTGAGTATTCCAGACAGTTTTTTTCGCTTCTGTCGTATGTTCCCCATGTGAAAACCAAAAAAAAAAAAAACAGATCTCTCGCGGTCAAACAGATCTCTCACGGTCAAACAGATCTCTCGCGGTCAAACAGATACATCATGGTCAAACAGATACCTTCTGGTCAAACAGATACCTCCTGGTCAAACAGATACCTTCTGGTCAAACAGATTCCTCCCGGTCAAACAGATTTGGTAAGGAAAACTCAACTTTTGCCCACGAATTCCAGCAGTTTATTCACGTGTACAGAGCAGATTTCACCATTGTAACTGTCAATTTCGGAGGATTTATGGCTAATTAACCCACCCAAATCAATGCCTACATCAATACTTTTGTAACAGCCATTAATGGTCATTAAACCTGGGATTTAAATTCTGAAACGGTAGACTTTTTGACTACTCCCACTACAACTATAAATACTTCTAAGATAGTAGATGATAACCCCACACTTCTCCCAAATTTTCTCAGAAAAAATACAGTGAACTACACGCTGAAATCCTACAGAAACTCAGATTTTGTAGTGGAAGAACCTGCACGCCTCTATCAGATTTCGTACCACATTTCATCCAAAATTCAAGTTTCGGTAATGGGCTTTTGCTAAGTAAATATATTCGATTGATATATTATTGTAACAGCCATTAATGGTCATTAAACCTGGGATTTAAATTCTGAAACGGTAGACTTTTTGACTACTCCCACTACAACTATAAATACTTCTAAGATAGTAGATGATAACCCCACACTTCTCCCAAATTTTCTCAGAAAAAATACAGTGAACTACACGCTGAAATCCTACAGAAACTCAGATTTTGTAGTGGAAGAACCTGCACGCCTCTATCAGATTTCGTACCACATTTCATCCAAAATTCAAGTTTCGGTAAGTGGGCTTTTGCTAAGTAAATATATTCGATTGATATATTATGTATTATTATTGTTAAAAATTCAGTTTTGAACCTACTGTTCGAGCACTGTTTCAATTCAGATTTCTGTTTCGTTCATGCTCTGTTTTGCACTGATTTTACTGTCGTAATATGGGTCTACGGAATATTCCGCACTCTGAGTTACGTGAAGTAACTACATGGCCTCGACCCCTTAGAGGAGTAAAAATTAGGGACTGATCAGTAAACCGTAGACACGAAGTAATTATCAGTGCTATCTGCTATGCTATCTGTTATGCCATGCTCTGTTCTGTATATGCTCTGTTTTGAGATCTGTTATTTCTGAAATCTGTTATATATGTATATGTATATGTTGTATGCTCGAATGGTATCCTCCACTTGCTGAGTGTTTCCCCAAACACTCACCCCTTACTTCTCCACCCAGATAAGAACGAAGAACAAGTTGAAGAAGAGGAACAAGAGCTGTTCTGGGGCTGGTGAAGATTCGACTTTTCTGTTATTTAATGTAATTTTGCTTCCGCACTCTGTTATTCAGACTTTATTTTCAGATGTAAAAACAGTTATATTTAGGTTATGTAATAGACTGGTTTGAGCTATGCTTTGAGGATTAATGTTTTACAATTTTATAATTGTTTAATATTGTCGATTTCATGAGTCTCGGTCTCGGGGCGTGACATTTTAGTGGTATCAGAGCTCACCAGGTGCATAATCTGGCTGGGAAACCGAATCTGAAATTTTCAAGGTCCCGGACGAAGTTTCAGATTTTGGCGAAAAACCAGTGCTACCCCCTCCGAAACGGCCCAACGAGCAATACTCACACTTTGGTGACCAAAGGCGCGTTTTGGCCGAATTCCTTCGTTTAGGCCTCCGAAAACATGTTTTATCTGTTTTTTGGAAATAATTGTAAATGCAATAACTTTTTGTACAGGACCCCAATTTCAGTTCCGTCAACTGTTCTGTAATCCCTATGGTTAGTAATTTCAGTTTATGGAATAATCTTAAAACTTTATATTTTTGGAAATATCCTCAATTTTTAGGAAATGGCCCCCTCTGCTCCCCGTACCCATGCTGCTGCTGCCATTCGCATGAAGCAGATTGCCCTTGACAACCAAAGCCACACGATTAGGCGCCTTAGAGCCCAACTAGCACCACAATACGAGAGTTAGATACTATCACGGAAGAGCATAAGGCTAACCAAATAGCATTAGAGCCTCGCACATGACCATTGCCGGACTTACTGAAATAGGCCTTAGTATGTCTAAGAAGATCGAAAGAATGATGGCAAAGAAGCAAAGGGCTAGAGAAAGCCATGTGGTGTGCCATCAAAAGTTTCAGACTCGTATCCAAGAAGCCGAAGATTCGATGCAAGCACAACACCTAATCATCGAGGCCCTGGTAGAGGAGAAAGATAGCTTACTCCAAGCAATCCATGGTCTCCTTCCCCATTCGATGATGAATCGGAGGAAGAACCAAAAGAACACCCAGAGGAAGAAGAGATTCCGATAGGCGAGGGAGGGATGGATGATGAATAGAAAATGTTTTACCTTAAGCTTTGTATTCAATTCATCCTTCTACTCGAAATTTGTTTATCCCTTCGTGATATCATATACTCGATCGTTTCAATTTATACACCTTCATTCTTAGTAAGCTTTCCTATGGCAGAATATGGCAGGAGACCGAAGAAGTGATAGAAACAATGGAGGTGAAGGACCCTCCAATTTCAATTCGGGAGGTGGTCTTAGTAGAGAGACCTGATGGCAATTGCTACCATAGTTGCCACGACTCTGCAAGGGTTGGTTAACCCCAACAACAACAACCAAGTTCCTCCTCCTCCCCCTCCACCTTGTGGGACGAAGTTCTACTATGAGTCCCTCCACAAGAATAAAGCCCCCACCTTCGATGGGAGCCATGACCCCGAAATTGCCCAGACATGGATGAAGAACATCGAAACGCAACTTCGAATACTGGAGGTCCCAGACGCGTTCAAAGTGGATGTTGTAACACCACTCTTCGACAGCAAAGCTGAGAAATGGCGGGAAGCAGTTGAGCCCACCATGACTGCAAATGGACAAATTACATGGCAAAGGTTTTGGGGCAGGTACCATTTTTATCAACAAGCTGCCTGCTTATGTGTTGTTTGATTGTGGTGCTACCCACTCATTCGTATCTAGGAGATTTGCTAAGAATTTAGGACTAGAGCATGAAATTCTGTGTGAACCGTATAGAGTAGCAACTCCTACCAACGCTACCATCGAAACACATAAGATCCATCGGGATTGCAACATATCCACAAACGACCATACATTTTCTGCAAACCTGATACAGCTCAACATGGTCGAGTTCGATTCCATCTTAGGGATGGATTGGCTATCTAAGAATCATGCAATGGTAGATTGCCGAGGTAAGATCGTGAAGCTCCAAATCCTCGATCAAGAAGAGCTGATATATCATGGTAAGAACAAGGAGCGAAAGTCCCTACTTTCTGTGACCCAAGCATGGACAGCCATGAAGACAGGAGCAGAAGTTTTCTTGGCAATGATCCATGAGGTAAAAGAAGGAGACGAGCTCAAGATAGATAACATCCCAGTGGTGCAAGAGTTCGTAGATGTGTTTCCAGATGACTTACCTGGAAAAGTGCCTGATCAAGAAATTGAGTTCGAAATCAACCTAGTGCCAGGGATGGCCTCGATCTCCAAGGCACCCTACCGAATGGCACCTGTAGAACTCAAGGAACTCAAGTATCAATTACAATAACTGCTAGACAAAAATCAGATCAGACCAGTGTGTCACCTTGGGGAGCTCAAGTTTTATTCGTCAAGAAGAAATATGGAACCATGAGATTGTGTATCGACTATAGAGAGTTGAACAAGATCACAATCAAGAATAAGTATTCTCTTCCAAGAATTGACGATCTCTTTGATCAACTCAAAGGAGCTACAACCTTCTCCAAGTTAGATTTGAGGTCGGGTTACCACCAACTGAGGATTAAGGTTGAGGATGTTCCTAAAACAGCATTTCGAACCAGATATGGCCATTACGAATTCACAGTGATGCCATTTGGTCTAACTAATGTACCAGTGGCCTTCATGGACCTCATGACCCGTGTATTCAAACCGTTCCTCGACAAATTTGTGGTGGCATTCATAGATGATATACTCGTGTACTCACCAATTAATAAGAACACAAGGAACATCTCCGACTTACCCTGCAAACCCTGAGGGAGAAACAACTGTACGCCAAATTCAAGAAGTGTGAGTTCTGGCTGAAAAGTGTGGCATTCCTAGGCCATATAATCTCCAAAGCAGGCGTATCAGTGGATCCAAAGAAGGTAGAATCCATCATGGACTGGCCTGCACCTAAGACGGTGACAGAAGTTAGAAGCTTCTTGGGATTGGCCGGCTATTATCGAAAGTTCATAGAAGGCTTCTCTTCAATAGCCTTACCACTCACTAGACTCATCTAGAAGAACTCCAAGTCCAACTGGAATGAAGAGTGTGAGACAATCTTCGAGACTCTGAAGATGAAGCTTACATTTGCCCCTATTCTGACGCTACCCGTAGGGGACAAAAGCTTTACCATCTATAGCGATGCATCGAAAGGAGGACTGGGTGTGTACTCATGCAAGATGGCAGAGCAATTGCTTATGCCTTAAGGCAACTGAAGACGCATGAACAAAACTACCCGACCCATGATCTAGAGCTAGCTGCAATAGTTTTTTCTCTAAAGATTTGGCGACACTACCTTTATGGAGAAAAATGTGAAGTATTCACCGACCATCAGAGTCTCAAGTATATATTCACTCAGAAGGCCTGAGACAAAGACGATGGCTCGAGCTTTTGAAAGACTACGACTTAACGATCAACTACCATCTAGGAAAGGCAAATAAGGTGGCCGATGCGCTAAGTCGAAAGAATATGAACAAGGTGATACTATCATCAATCTCAGCCTAACTATGCCTTAGAGAATTGGTCAAGCTGAAGCAGGATCGAGACCCCAGCTTGATGAGGCTGAAAGAACAGATCAAGTAAGGGAAAATGACTGATTTTCGAGCAGACCAAGATGGAACTCTTTGGATGAACGGACGACTATGTGTGCCCGACGTCGATAACCTCCGTCAGGAAGTGATGTCTGAAGCACATAAGTACAAGTTCTCAATCCACCCAGGAAGCACAAAGATGTATAGATATTTGAAAGAACACTTCTGGTGGAATGGGATGAAAAGAGATGTGGCTGATTTTGTCGCTAGATGCCACGTATGCCAACAAGTCAAGGCAGAACATCAAAGACCTGAAGGATTGTTACAACCACTGGAAATTATAGAGTGGAAGTGGGAAAACATATCCATGGACTTTGTAGTAGGTCTGCCAAAGACAAGATTAGGCCATGATGGAATATGGGTAATCGTGGATAGGTTGACAAAGTTTGCGCACTTTTTTCCTGTCCGAATGAACTACGGCTTGGATAAACTGGCTTCCTTGTACATGGACAACATCGTTAGATTGCATGAAGTTCCAACCAGCATTCTGTCAGATAGGAACCCAAGGTTCGTATCTCGTTTCTGGAAGAGCTTCCAAGAAGCCATGGGAAGTAAAGTTACCCTCAGTACGGCTTACCATCCTCAGACAGATGGCCAAACTGAGAGGACCATACAGACCCTAGAAGACCTGCTGCGAACTTGCACATTAGACTTCAGTGGTAATTGGAGCGAACATCTACCTCTATTAGAGTTCGCGTACAACAACAGCTACCACAGTAGCATCGGAATGACACCATTTGAAGCCCTCTATGGACGGAAATGTTGATCGCCGCTGTATTGGGATGAAGTTGGAGAAAAGGCTATCACAGGACCTGAACTTGTCCAAGAGACAGTGAAAAAGGTAGCCATTATAAGGAAAGACTGAAGGCAGCCCAGGATCGACAGAAAAGCTGGGCAGAATTAAAGAGAAGACCGTTGGCCTTCGAGGTAGGTGAAAAAGTGTATATCAAGGTTTCTCAAATGAAAGGGATAGTCTGATTCGATAAGGCCGGAAAACTGAATCCCCGGTATGTCGGACCATTCTAAATCTTGGAAAGAGTAGGAACACTCGCCTATAGACTGGCCTTACCACCCAGTATGTCAAGAATCCATAATGTCTTCCATGTATCTCAACTAAGAAGATATATCGCGGACTCTAACCACGTTCTTGATGACGGACCACTCCTTGTGGAAGGGAATTTGAACCAAGGACTGAGCTATGAAGAAGTCCCAATTCGAATCGTTGATACAAAGGATCAGATTCTTAGACGAAGAACAATCCCATATGTCAAAGTCCAATGGTCCAACCACACCGAGCGGAAGACACGTGGGAAATGGAAGAGAAGATGCGGAGTCAATATCCGTACCTTTCTGATGTGACCAAAGTTTCGAGGACGAAACTTCTTTTAAGGAGGGAGGGATGTGAAAACCCAAAAAAAAAAACAAAACAGATCTCTCACGGTCAAACAGATCTCTCGCGGTCAAACAGATCTCTCGCGGTCAAACAGATACCTTCTGGTCAAACAAATACCTCCTGGTCAAACAGATACCTTCTGGTCAAACAGATGCCTCCTGGTCAAACAGATTCCTCCCGGTTAAACAGATTTGGTAAGAAAAAAATCAACTTTTGCCCACGAATTCTAGCAGTTTATTCACGCGTACAGAGCAGATTTCATCATCGTAACTGTCAATTTCGGAGGATTTATGGCTAATTAACCCACCCAAATCAATGCCTACATCAATACTTTTGTAACAACCATTTTAATGGCCATTAAACCTGGGATTTAAATTCTGAAATGGCAGACTTTTTGCCTCCTCCCACTGCACCTATAAATACCCCTAAGATAGTAGATGATAACCCCACACTTCTCCCAAATTTTCTCAGAAAAAATACAGTGAACTACACGCTGAAATCCTGCAGAAACTCAGATTTCGTAGTGTAAGAACCTGCACGCCTCTATCAGATTTCGTACCACATTTCATCCAAAATTCAAGTTCGGTAAGTGGGCTTTTGCAAAGTAAATATATTCGATTGATATATGATGTATTATTCTTGTTAAAAATTCAGTTTTGAACCTACTATTCGAGCACTGTTTCAATTCAAACTTCTGTTTCGTTCAAGCTCTGTTTTGCACTGATTTTACTACGGAATATTCCGCACTCTGAGTTACGTGAAGTAACTACATGGCCTCGACCCCTTAGAGGAGTAAAAATTAGGGACTGATCAGTAAACCATAGACACGAAGTAATTATCAGTGCTATCTGCTATGCTATCTGTTATGCCATGCTCTGTTCTGTATATGCTCTGTTCCGAGATCTGTTATTTTTGAAATTTGTTATATATGTATATATATATGTTGTATGCTCGAATGGTATCCCCCACTTGCTGAGTGTTTCCCCAAACACTCACCCCTTACTTCTCCACCCAGATAAGAATGAAGAATAGGTTTAAGAAGAAGAACAAGAGCTGTTCTGGGGCTGGTGAAGATTCTACTTTTCTGTTATTTAATGTAATTTCGCTTCCGCACTCTGTTATTCAGACTTTATTTTCAGATGTAAAAACAGTTATATTCGGTTATCTAATAGACTGGTTTGAGCTATGCTTTGAGGCTTAATGTATTACAATTTTATAATTGTTTAATATTGCCGATGTCATGAGTCTCGGTCTCGGGGCATGACACCCCATGTTGCTAGCCAGGAGAGGACGAAGAGGAACAAATTTCTGAGAGGTTTGAGGCCTGAGTTGTTCCGTATGGTGTTGGCTGGTTCTCCTGCGACGTATGCTGAGGCCGTGGATAGAGCGGTGGATATTGAGGAGAGTCTGTTGGAAGCGTAGAATCAGGTTCAGGCGACAGCTGGACGTACTTTCCAGCCTGTGCCTGAAGCGATGCCATCATTTCAACCTCCTCAGACTTCGCAGCAATCGAATCGCCAGAGGTTCAAGCCTCGTGGGAAGTAGTTTAAGAGACGATCGAACTCAAGTTCTTCTGGTTCTGTTAGCTCTAGTGGTAGTGGCTCCAGAGGGTGTGTTGTGCTGTCAGTGCAGAGGTAGGCATATGACTTCACCGTGCCGTGGTTCGGGGTCTTTGTCATCAATGTGGCCAACCGGGACATTTCGCTAGAGTGTGTCCTTTGATGAGTGGATAGTCCGTGAGTCAGTCGCAACAAGGTTCTGCTGGTAGTTCTTCGCAGAGACCGCAACTTTTTGTTCAGTCCCAGCAATTAGGTTTCCAACCACGAGAACCGTCTAGGTTCGGAGGATCTACTAGACCTCAGTTTCCGGGACCACAACAAGCTCAGGTGAATGCCTTGACGAGAGAGCAAGCTGATGATAGGCCTGAAGGAGTTATTGCAGGTACCTGTGCTATCTTTGATTTCCTGCAAGAGTTTTGTTTGATACAGGAGCATCACACTCCTTTATATCTGATTTGTTTGTGTATGAGTGTGGGTTGAATGTTACCCCACTGTGTGATGTTGTATCTGTTTCTACTCCTGCTGGCTTGTGGTTGATGTCCCGTGACGTGGTTGTGGATTGTGTGATTAGATTTGATGCGAATGTGTTAGTGACTAACCTGATTGCCTTGGAGATTAGAGATTTTGATCGTATCTTGGGCATGGATGTATTGACTGCTTATAGAGCGACTGTAGATTGTTTCCATGGTGTAGTGAGGTTTATACCTCAAGTTGGGGAGAAGTGGGATTTCTACGGTGCTGATTCATGATCAAAGATCCTATTAGTGTCTGCCATGGAGATGTTCAGTCTGTTTTCGCTAGAGAATTTAGGGTTTATAATTTATGCCCTTGATGTTTCCCGAGAATCACGAATAGAGTTGAGTGATGTCCTGATTTCTCGAGAGTTCCCTGATGTATTTCCGGATGAGATTCCAGGATTTCCCCCGAGACGAGAGATTGATTTCAGCATAGAGTTGATGCCAGGGACAGCCCCGATTTCGAGAGCCCCGTTTCGGTTGGCGCCAGCTGAGCTGAAGGAACTTAAGGATCAGTTGCATGATACTTTGGAGAAATGCTTCAACAGACCGAGCATGTCGCCTTGGGGATCTCCGATTATTTTTGTGAAGAAGAAGGATGGATCTATGAGGATGTGTGTTAATTTTTGGCAGTTGAATAAAGCGATCAAGAACAAGTATCCGTTGCCGAGGATTGATGACTTTTTCAATCAAATGCAGGGATTGGCAGTGTACTCTATGATTAATCTACGATCTGGTTATCATCATTTGCAGATTAGAGACGCTGATGTGGTGAAGACGGTTTCAGGACTAGATACGGGCATTATGAGTTTCTGGTGATGCCTTTTGGATTGACGAATGCTCCTGCTGTCTTCATGGATTTGATGATTCGCGTCTTTAGTGAGTACATCGATCATTTTGTGATTGTCTTCATAGATGATATCCTGGTGTATTCGAGGAATTTCAGAGAGCATAAAGAACACTTGAAATTGGTGTTGCAGAAATTGAGAGACTCACAACTTTATGCGAAGTTCAGAAAGTGTGAATTCTGGCTGCATAGAGTAATTATTTTGGGTCATGTCATATCTGCAGAAAGTATTTCGGTGGATCCTAGTAAGGTCGAAGCAGTTCTTAACTGGGAGCACCTAGGAATGTTTCAGAGATCCGTAGTTTCTTAGGTTTAGCTAGCTATTATAGACGTTTCATCTAGAATTTTTCTTCGATAGCCAAGCTGATGACGCAGTTGACCCAGAAGGATAGAAAAGTTGTTTGGACGGATGAATGTGAGTCGAGTTTTCAGTTGCTCAAGGATAAGTTGACTACTGCTCCTGTGTTGGCTTTACCTTCGGGTTCTGGAGGCTTTGTTGTTTGTTCTGATGCTTCTCTGAATGGTCTGGGTTGTGTATTGATGCAGAACGGGCGAGTGATAGCTTATGTGTCTCGACAGTTGAATCCCAATGAGACGAGATACCCCGTTCATGATCTAGAGTTGGCTGTGATTGTTTTTGCGTTGAAGATTTGGTTTCACAATCTGTATAGTGAGCAATTTGTGGTGTATACGGACCACAAGAGCTCGAAGTATATCTTCACTCAGTCAGATCTGAATATGAGGCAACGTTTTTGGATGGATTTGCTCAAAGATGTTGACTGTGAGATTCAGTATCAGCCTGGGCGGATGAACTTAGTAGCGGATGCTTTGAGTAGGAAAACCCAGCCTGCAATGTTGACGTCGTTGAGTATATCCAAAGTCCATGAGGAATTTTGGACTTCTGGATGGCGTTTTCTGTCATATGATCAGTACTTTGTGGTTTCTTCTTGTCAGGTTGAATCACAGATTGTTGCAGACATTAGAGCAGCGCAAAGAACTGACCCATATATTCATGAGTTGAAGATTAAAGCCCAAAATGGTCAGTCGGAAGATATTTCTATTGCTTCTGATGGATGTCTGAGATTTCGTGGTACATTGGTTGTTCCAAACTTGATTGATCTGAAGGAAACATCTTGAGAGAGGCCCATTGTAGTCGTTACAGTGTGCATCCGGGCGAGAAGAAGATGTATCATGCCTTGAAGTCTCACTACTGGTGGAAAGGTATGATGAATGACATCTCTAGTTTTGTAGCACGATGTTTGAATTTCCAACAGGTCAAGGCTGAGAGAATGAGACCTGGTGGATTGCTACAGAGTTTAGAAGTGCCTCAATGGAATTGGAAGCGCATCACCATGGATTTTGTGACTCATTTACTTCGATCGAATAGGGGATGCGATGCGATTTGGGTTGTTGTAGATAGAATTTCGAAGTCAGCCCATTTCATTCCCTATGATTTTAGGTGTTCGATGAAGAAGATGTCTAGACTATAAATTGACCATGTGGTTAGATTGCATGGAGTGCCGGTTTCGATAGTGTCCGATAGAGATCCAGATTTACTTCCTGATTTTGGAAGAGCTTGCAAGCAGCTATGGGTTCAAGATTGGCTATGAGTACAGCTTATCACCCTCAGACAGATGGCCAATCCGAGAGGACATTTAGATTTTAGAAGATATGCTACGAGCTGTGGTGTTGGATTTCAGCGGTGGATGGCAGGATTCTTTATCCTTGGTTGAATTTTCTTATAACAACAGCTACTAGGTGACTATCGAGATGGATCCATTGAGCTTGCAAGCAGCTATGGGTTCAAGATTGGCTATGAGTACAGCTTATCACCCTCAGACAGATGGCCAATCCGAGAGGACATTTAGATTTTAGAAGATATGCTACGAGCTGTGGTGTTGGATTTCAGCGGTGGATGGCAGGATTCTTTATCCTTGGTTGAATTTTCTTATAACAACAGCTACTAGGTGACTATCGAGATGGATCCATTCGAAGCTTTGTATGGTCGAAAGTGTAGATCTCCAATCTGTTGGGAAGAGATTGGTGAGAAACAGCTGTCTACTCCTGAATTTGTACAACATATGAAAGACCAGATTGAGTTGATTCGGAGTAGAATGAAAGCTGCTCAAGATCGACATTCCAGATATGCTAATAAAAGACGTATACCTTTGGAGTTTGAGGTTGGTGATCGAGTGTTTCTCAAAGTTTCTCCTTTCAAGAGCGTGATAAGATTCAGATTTAAGGGTAAATTGGCTCCTAGATTCATTGGTCCCTTTGAGATTGTTGAGAGGATCGAACAGTTGGCTTATCGATTGCAGCTGCCTGATGAGTTAGCAACGATGCATGATGTGTTTCATGTATCTATGTTGAGGAAATATGAGCCAGATCCGTCCCATGTGCTGAGAACTGATGAAGTAGAGCTGGATTCTATCTTGAGCTATGTTGAATATCCAGTCAGATTCTGGATAGAAAGGAGAAGCAACTGAGGAATAAGATTATACCGTTGGTGATGGTCGGTCCAATGGGGCAAGCATGGTAGAGAATAAGCTACCTGGGAAATTCAAGAAAAGATGAGACAGGAGTGGCCTCATTAGTTTGAGCTTTGAACGTAGCATTCCAAGTAACTTCTGGCTTGTTGATCTCGTGTTTTGAGTTGATTTGTGGTTTTGTTCAGCATTGAGCTATGCTGGGCAGATTGTTGGTGTTAGTTTTGGTGATTTCTGGTGTTTTTACTTGATTATGATCTATTGCCGTAATTTGATTTTGAGGACGAAATCCATTTCTAGTGGGGGAGAGTGTAAGGACTAGAAATTGTTAATTTGGTAATTTATTAGTTAATCAAATATGGGCGAGGATTAACTAATAGAGAAGAACATCGGGTTTTCAGATTTGAAGGATTTGGTTTTTTCGTTGGTGATTTTCGGATTTCTGATTTTGTATAGAACGGATCAGATTTGAGTAAGATCTGGGTGTCCAGATCAGTTCCTCACGTGTACGAGTGAGTTGTCGTGAGCGGGAAGTGAAACGATGCCATTTTGGATTACCCGGGTATACGCGGGTTGAGTATTAGTGATACGATGTCGTTTCGGGTACTAGTCAGATCTGGTGTTGCGAGAGGAAACAGATTTGGTTAACGAAGAGAAGTCAAGTGTTAGTCAACGGTACTGTGTGGACCGGTCCGCTTCGTGAGTTTGGAGTAGACCGATGCGGTTTGAGGATTTCAGATTTGGTCAAATCTAGACGAGCGTTAGTGGGTCTGTGTGCGTGAGATCTGTTTCAGATCTGGAGTCAACACGACGTCGTTTAGCATTAGCGAGCGGGACTCTTGTGCGGCACCGTTTTGATTAGTAGCACGTGTTTAGTGTAGCAGAGCCATATTTGAGTTAGCGCTGAGATCTGAATAGTGCTAAGATCTGAAATTATCGATGATTGATGTTGGTCCGTTTTGAAATAAGGATCAAAAGGAAACTAGCAGCCGCTGTTTAAAATGATTAATTAATATTTTTCGCGCTGCTAATTCTTGAGCTGCAATAGCTCGTTGTTCTTGAACATTTAAAGAAAGCGGAGCACTGGAGACAGATCTGGTATGATTTAAAAATCATGCGGAAAATACCAGAACTGAATCCTATATTTTAAAACAACTCGAACAGATTTATGTTGCACATAAATCTGTTCGAGACTTGTGTGCTTATGTGCTGCTGAAATGTTATGCGATGCTAAGTGCTGAAATATGTTTTTGCATATGCTAAAATATAAGCAACTGCTGAACTGTAAACATGTATGCGTGCTAAGTAAATACTGAATGAAGAACACGATACTCAGCATATTTGTTTCTGGAAGTTCGGATATCAACATCCTACATCTCCCCTTCTTCCACCTCGGAAGGCTCCACTAGAAGATTTGATCTTACAACTGCGTGTACAGACCCAATCCCACAACCAGCAGCTGTGAGAACTCCTAGACTCCACAAATGCACAAACAGCCGCAGCTGTGTGACTGACTAAAGCTCCTCTCTAATGGCGGTCGATTGCTTCGTCTATCTCTTTATTTTTCCCTCTGTTGGTGCACTGTATATTCAAAGTAATTCTGCCACAGTATGTATTTGCACCAACTTCGTCTCTCAACTGGACGACCTTCCCTTCAATGGCGTCGCCTCGAATATATAGCCTCTGTAGAATTTCTTCCCGTTGGAAAGCTTCCAAAACTGTTCAGCGCTTCATATGGCTATCTAGTCTTCTTTCTATTTCAGTGCAACGCTCCTCTGTAAAGTACCGACAAGGGAACAGTACTTGCGTCCTTTTCTTTTGCAGGCTTCTTGTCGTTTTCGCCATTTGAATTACGCTCAGCAGTTGACATCCAGCTTTGATAATTCTTTCGTAGGTTGTCAACTGCTTCGCTGCTGATTTATCACTACGACTGGTGCGCTTTGCTACTTCTTCAATTCTTTGCGCCTGGAATTATTGCGACTGGACACTGTAGCTCGCGACTGAATATATAAACACTGCGACTGGAAATCTTTGCGTTGCGACTGAATCTCCTGTAGCTTCGACTGCTGAAATATCAATGCAAAGTATTCCTGCTGAATCTTTATCGCAAGAGCAAAACGCTGTCGTATCAACTTATGTAAACGACATCGTTTTGCTATCGCTAACTCCAAATAGCATCTGCTGGTTGCACTGTAGCTTGCGACTGAATATCTCCTCTACGACGTCGCTTCCTCTTGCGTCTGGATGCAAGCTACCTGCTGATTCTTGCGTCTGGATGACGTCACCGATGACGTCATCAACAACTAATCCATCTGCTGAATCTCAACACGACGTCGCATCGTCTTTTGCGCTTCGCTTCGTCAGCTGATAGCCAACTTCTGATTGTGATGACATCAAGGCTGATGTCATCACAGCTCATTCCATATCTAGCGCATCTCTTCTCATCTGCTGAATCTTCCTGCTGATCACTGTAGCTTCCTGCTGAATGATGATGTCACTGCTGATGTCATCTACAAATTACGCTCCAGCTGATCTTCATCACTCCAGCTTCGGCTCTAGCTTGCGATTCTTCTAAGCTTCTTGAATGGAGACTGTTGATAGATTCATCAACAGTACTTATAATTGGAATCTTCTTCTTCGATAGATCTCTTCAGCGCACTTCTCTTTATCTCTGGTTCACTTTATCTCTTTAGCGCTTGCAGCTGGTTGTCATCGTTTCAGCTGGTTCATCATGCTCCATGTGAGGATTGAGAATGTAGATTAGCGGTTAAATGTTTTGAATTGGGATTAATCGCGTGATTTTGAGGTTCCTGCTGGATTTTTTGAGCGTCGCGTTGATTTTTGGAGAAAATTGGCAGCAGCAAGTTACTGTAGCTCGAGCTGGTGAATTTTGAATCAGCATAGATGACGTCAGCATGACGCAAGGAGAGCTGCTGGTTTTAGTTTCGAAGATTTAAGTTACTGCTGGCAGACATCGCGCGTAGCGTGAGATTGAGCGAGAAAGCGACACGTGTTAGTCAACATTTTGGAGTGTTGACTATTGAATTCAGCAGTTGCGCTTGTGTGAACGTTCAGCAGATGATTTGGGAGATTGTCGCGAGAGCTATCGATAGATATGATGACGTAAGCGTGACATATCCATTGCTGCTGGGAGCGATTGCGTTGTTTTGGTTGCTGCTGATCAGCAGGCGCGCTTATGTAAGAGCGTTAAGAAGCGGCGTCGTTTGATTAAGTGAAAACGCTGTGTTTTGGAGCTTTGTGTTTAGAGATCAGCAGTGGCAGCTTTGCTTGCGTATATGAAATGACGTCGTTTGAATTAGTAGATGCGTCGTCGTTTTGAGTGTTTTCTCGCGACCAGCAGATAGATTGATTTGTAGAGAGAGCTGTTATCAGCTCTTGGTTGCTTTGGCTTGCGAGAGCTGTTGTCTGCTGATGGTTGCTACGGCGTCGTTTAGATAAGTTGGAACGGTGTCGTTTTGAAGGTTTTCGTGCGTTTGTTATTTCGTTGTTGCTGCTGAATTTTACGAAAAGAAAAGGGAAGATTGCTGCTGATAGACTTCTGCTGATTTCTTCGATAGATCTTGGTGA
>KV011912.1:93080-113712 GCA_001598015.1 Dorcoceras hygrometricum
GCGTGGTGCGCGCTGCGCCCGGTGAATTCCGGGGAAAAGTGCGACGGCTGAATTTTGTTTTCTAGGGTTTGGTTCGGGCCTGTCCCGGGCAGCCCGTGAAGTTTTCGGGCCGGTATGCGATGTCGGGCCCGTTTTTGATTGATTTTGAAATTTTAAGTTTTTGGGTCTAAAATTGCTTTAATCCTAATTTGATACAATTAAAATTAGTAAAATGTGATTTTAATTATGAAATGTGATTTTGTAATAAAATATGATTTTGTTTTATCGGCAAAATACGATTTTATTATAAAATACGATTTCGTAATTAGAATATGATTTTACAATAAATAATTAGATTATTTAATTATGCATGTTAATTAGATTAATTGCATGATTGGGGTGATCGAGAGCCGTGCCCAATGTGTTAGGTGTATGCAATAGGTTTTATTTGATTTCGGTTTTTCGCTTTGTAAATATTTGATTATCATTTAAAGTGGGCCTGTTTGTGGCCCGTTCCCACCCCTTGATAAATGTATCACTTATTTGTCATAGTAAATTTAAATGTAATATTACTAGATTTAGTGGGAGGACATCCGAAGACGGTGGACGATGATGATCAAGATATTGAAGACCGAAGATCTGTATAACCGGAAAGCTTTGTAATAGGATTGCATTGCATATTGCATTACCCCTAGGATTGGACCCAGGTCCGTGGCTGGAAACCACGGACCGCATAGCTCTCGCGATCGATCATCCCAATATTTATTTATATATGTTGATATATAGATTAATTGAATCCGCATGTTGCATGTTTTAAATTAGATTTAAATATGCATGAGACCAATATTTTTCAAAAATAAAATCCCTCGTTTTAAAATTTGATTTAAAACTTATATCAAGATAAAATGTTTATTCGATAAACTAAAGGGTATTTAAAATTGTTTAAATTTCCCTACCTTCCATCAACAATGGGTGTACGTCGATGCTACCCGTATACATGGCCCGGCTCATATTATTGAGGGGGTCATGTATGCCGGAAAGCTGTCCACGCCATTGACAACTGTTGTGAGTCGGCTGGAACTCCCTTTAACGTTGGCTCATATTATTGAGGACGTTAAGGGAACCGTCCTTCACGACTCAACATTGATGGGTCAATCTTGACACGTGATAGTAAACGGCGTCATATTATTGGGCCCTTACTGGACGTGAGGTGAATACATGGAGGTTGCATCGGTTGCAATCGGAAACTACCTTTTGGGGTCATGGATGACTGATATTATTCGGGTCCATGATCGCTTGATTGGGCTCCGTGTACCCACTAAAGAAACCTGTTTTCGCGAGACGTCGCGCTTCATGCAGCGACACCACCGCGCGCTCGCCGCGCGATGGACTGCTCTTGGTCGCGCGCTGGCCGCTCGGCTGCGGCGCGATTGCGTGCGCGCTTGTCGCGCATCGTGTCCGATCGATGGCCACCGTCACGCGCAAATTGGTTGCGCGCTGGTGGCGCACGTCGGCCGTTGGGTGCTGCTTTGGGCGATCCGTTGTGCGGTGGAGGTTGGCCGATGATCTTGCATGCTTGTCGTCGGCTGCTGGTCGCTGGTCGACGCTTGGTGCGCGCAAAAATTCGTGGCGGCGGCGCCGCTCCGGCGAAGCTCGTGACGGCTGGTCTGATTTCTTCTAGGGTTTGGTTCGGGCCTGTCCCGGGCAGCCCGTGAAGTTTTCTGGCCGGTATGCGATATCGGGCCCGGTTTTGATCGATTTTGAAATTTTAAGATTTTTGGGCCTAGAATTGTTTTAAGCCCAATTTGATACAATTAAAATTAGTAAAATGTGATTTTAATTATAATAAATGATTTTATAATGAAATATGATTTTGTTGATTAAAATACGATTTTATCGACAAAATACGATTTTATTATAAAATGCGATTTTATGATTAAAATATGATTTTGCGATAAATAATTAGATTATTTAATTTTATGCATGTTAATTAGATTATATGCATGATTGGGGTGATCGAGAGCCGTGCCCAATTTGTTAGGTGTATGCGATAGGTTTTGTATGATTTCGCTTTGTAAATATTTGATTATCATTTAAAGTGGGCCTGTTTGTGGCCCGTTCCCACCCCTTGATAAATGTATCACTTATTTGTCATAGTAAATTTAAATGTAATATTACTAGATTTAGTGGGAGGACATCCGAAGACGGTGGACGATGACAATCAAGATATTGAAGACCGAAGATCTGTAAAACCGGAAAGCTTTGTAATAGGATTGCATTGCATATTGCATTACCCCTAGGATTGGACCCAGGTCCGTGGCTGGCAACCACGGACCGCATAGCTCTCGCGATCGATCATCCCAATGTTTATTTATATATTTGATATATAGATTAAATGAATCCGCATGTTTGCATGTTTTAAATTAGATTTAAATATGCATGAGACCAAAATATTTTTCAAAATAAAATCCCTCGTTTTAAATTTGATTTAAAACTTATATCAAGATAAAAGTTTATTCGATAAACTAAAGGGTATTTAAAATTGTTTAAATTAACCCTACCTTCCATCAACAATGGGTGTACGTCGATGCTACCCGTATACATGGCCCGGCTCATATTATTGAGGGGGTCATGTATGCCGGAAAGCTGTCCACGTCATTGACAACTGTTGTGAGTCGGTCGGAACTCCCTTTAACGTTGGCTCATATTATTGGGGACGTTAAGGGGACCGTCCTTCACGACTCAACATTGATGGGTCATCTTGACACGTGATAGTAAACGGCGTCATATTATTGGGTCCTTACTGGACGTGAGGTGAATACATGGGGGTTGCAATCGGAAACTACCTTTTGGGGGTCATGGATGGCTGATATTATTCGGGTCCATGATCGCTTGATTGGGCTCCGTGTACCCACTAAAGAAACCTGTTTTCTCGATTTCATTAGAGGGTGGTGAAATCGTTAAAATAGTGGGAGGGTAATTCATAAAACTTAATGACCATGTTTTATGTCTTAGCGTTTATTTTATATATAGTTAGTAATGCATGTCTGTTTTCTTTTCAGTATAACTGCTTTATAAAATGGTTTCGATGAAAAACCCACTCGCTGTTATACTGGATAGCAATAGGTTCACCGGTCTGAACTACCAAGACTGGCTCCGGAACCTCAATCTTGTATTGGCTTCGGAGAAGCTCCTCTATACGATAGAGAAGTCCCCTCCGGAGGAAACCCCTGCCGATATCAGCCCTGAGGAGCTGATTACGCTTAACCGATGGCGTGACAACGAGGTTAAAGCTCGATGCTATGTGATGGCATCGATGTCCAATGAAATGCAACGGCGCTTTGAGAAGACAAAGTATGCCTATGCCATACTCTTTCATCTCAAGAAACTGTACGGGGAGAACTCTCGATATGAGAGGTTCATGGCTGTCAAGGAGCTGATGACGAGCTGCATGCGCGATGGGACTTAGGTCCGCAAGCATGGGGTTCGTATGATTGGGCTCGTTGAAAAGTTGTCGGGCCTTGATATCGCACTTCCACACGAGCTGTCTGTGGATGTACTTCTCCTCTCATTGCCTGCTGCATTTGACCCCTTTGTGGTCAACTTCAACATGAACAAGCTGGAATCCACCCTTGAAGAGGTGGTTAACATGTTTGTAGTGTTTGAGGGGACTATAAAGAAGGACAAACCCGTCCTCCTTCTGGGTTCTTCTTCCTCTGCGAAGAAGGGGCCCAGACGCAAGAGCAAGAAGCGTTCTGCTCCTGCGAAAGAGGAAAAGTCTGCCAAGAAGCCAAAGGCAAAGGCTTCTAAGCCAAACAAGAGCGAGGACGTTTGCCACCACTGCCACAAGGCTGGGCATTGGACGAGGAACTGCAAGGAGTACCTCGAGCAGTTGCGAACTGCGAAAGGTATGTTCTACATTGAAATAAATATGTCTCTTAATTCAACTTCTTGGGTACTTGATACCGGATGTGGATCTCATATCTGCAATGATTTGCAGGTGATGACAAGAAGTCGACGTCTTAGAGAGGGTGAGACCCACTTGAGGCTAGCAATGGAGCAAGAGTTGCTGCAGTAGCTATATGAGATGTTTATTTATTTCTGTCTTCAGATTTTAAGTTGTTGTTACGAGACGTTTTATTTGTTCCTGAATTGATTAAAAACATTATTTCTATTCCTATGCTTGATAGAGATGGATATTCTTGTATGTTTGCTAATTCGATTTGCAATATTTACAAAAATGAATGTTTAATTGGAATTGGGGAACGCGAAAACGATTTATACACCTTAAAATTAAAAGACGTTCCAACTCGCGATGTCGAAGCACATACAACAACGATTAAAAGGAAACGCGATAACTTGAACCCAGCACAACTTTGGCACGCCAGGCTAGGTCATATTTCTCTAAGTAGGATGAACAAGTTGGTTAGGAGTGACTTGTTTGATCTGTCAGACATCAACTCCCTACCGACTTGTGAATCCTGTCTGAAAGGAAAGATGACCAAACAACCCTTCAAGGGCAAGGGTGAACGTGCTCAAGGCCTATTGGATTTGATCCATACTGATGTGTGCGGCCCGTTTAGTATTGGTACTAAATATGGTCACACATACTTCATCACCTTTACCGATGATTACTCTAGGTACGGGTACTTGTACTTGATGAAGTACAAGTCTGAATCCTTTGAAAGGTTCAAGGAATTCAAGGCTGAAGTAGAAAATCAGTTAGGCAAAAGTATTAAGGCACTTCGATCTGATCGAGGTGGTGAATACTTAAGTACTGAGTTTCAAGACTATCTGAAAGAGAATGAGATTTTCTCACAGTGGACCCCTCCGGCCACACCACAGCTCAATGGTGTAGCGGAGCGTCGTAATCGGACCTTGTTAGACATGGTTCGATCTATGATGAGCTTCACTGAAATTCCTACCTCGTTTTGGGGCTATGCGCTCGAAACGGCGGTAATGTTGTTGAACAATGTCCACACCAAGGCAGTGGATAAGACTCCGTATGAGATATGGATGGGCAAGCCACCCAAGTACTCATTTATGAGGATTTGGGGATGTCCTGCTTACGTGAAGCAGACAGTGGGAGATAAGGTGGATACAAGATCCATCTTATGCTACTTCATTGGGTATCCAAAGAATTCCATTGGATACTACTTCTACTATCCCAGCGAAACAAAAGTGTTTGTTTCTAGGAATGCCACCTTTATGGAAAGGGAATTTCTACTTGATAGAAAGGGCAGAATAGTAGAACTCGAAGAGGTTCGAGATCCAATCGAAGTACCAGGTGAGTCTTCTGCACCTACAGAGCCAATACCAGAAATGGTCGCACCAAGGAGATCCGAAAGGATTCCTAGTGCTCCTGAGAGATATGGTTTTCTCCTTGAAGATGATCAAGGTAATCAAGTTATTGGATCTGATCCAAGAACTTTCAAGGAGGAAATTTCCGATGCTGATTCTAATTTGTGGCTTGAAGCAATGCAGTCTGAGTTTGACTCAATGCATGCTAACCAAGTTTGGACTCTGGTTAACCCTCCCGAAGGAATTGTTCCTATTGGGTGCAAATGGGTGTACAAGAGGAAACTTGGGCCTGATGGTAAGGTAATGACCTACAAGGCACGACTGGTAAGCGAAAGATTACACTCAAAGGCAAGGTGTTGACTATGATGAAACCTTCTCGCCCGTCGCATATGTTGATGACATTCTACTCATTGGGAATGATGTAGGAATGTTGCAGTCAACTAAAGTATGGTTGTCTAGTAGATTTTCGATGAAGGACATGGGTGAAGCATCCTATATTTCTTGGAATACAGATCTATCGGGATAGATCTAAACGGATGCTCGGACTCACCCAAGCTACCTACATCGATACCATACTTAAGAGGTTCTCTATGGAAGAGTCCAAGAGAGGACACCTACCTATGTGCCACGGGGTCACTCTATCTAAGTCTAGTGTCCAAAGACTGATGAGGAGATAGAGAGTATGGCACGTGTACCATATGCCTCGGCAATAGGTAGTATTATGTATGGCATGATCTCGACTAGACCGGATGTCGCATATGCTCTGAGTGTCACGAGCCGCTACCAGGCCAACCCCGGCCAATTGCATTGGAAGGCTGTGAAGATATTCTTAAGTACTTACGAATGACTAAGAATATGTTCATGGTCTATGGGGGTGGTGAACTGAAACTGGAAGGCTACACTGATTCTAGCTTCCAGTGTGACGTGGATGATTCGAAATCAACCTCTAGATTTGTATTCATGCTCAATGGTGGTGCTGTCTCTTGGAAGAGTTCCAAGCAAGACACCATCGCGGATTCAACCACTGAGGCTGAGTACATTGCAGCATCAGCTGCTGCTAAAGAGGCCGTTTGGATAAGGAATTTCGTCCAAGAGTTGGGCGTCATTCCTAATGGAGTTGGTTCAGTCCCTGTGTACTACGACAACACGGGTGCCGTTGCGCAAGAAAAGGAGCCTAGGTCTCACCAAAGATCCAAACACATACTGAGGAAATACCACATAATCCGGGATATTGTGGCTAGAGGTGACATAGCAGTTGGGAGAGTCGCCTCTGCGGACAACGTTGCTGATCCACTTACGAAGACCTTGCCAGGACCCTTGTTTGAAAAACATCGCGAAACAATGGGATTGCGTCTGATGAGTAGTTGGCTTTAGGGCAAGTGGGAGATTGTTAGAGTAGATGCCCAACTAGCCAACTTGTGGCGTGTGGGTTTATAGACTCTTGTATATGACAATCTTTATATATGATATTCGCATTTATTTATATGGCATTCTTTACTTTCATTGTATGTATGATGATTTATAATTGCGTTGAGTAAAGACCTAGAATGCAATAAGGCGTATGTTAGATGTGATAGTTGGTATGACGGCTATCATGGAACACATCTAATAGTCGCTGTGTATTTTGAACATGTTCCTAGTCGATTGGGCCGTCAAAATGAGGATAAGGCCGCCCGAGTTCGAGACTAGTATCTGTGATGCGAAGTAACATGTTTCATTGGTAGGGAACATTGTGATGTTCTGAGCATGCAGATAGATAGTGACCTGGTGATCTATCGAACTACCCTCCTTCGAACTTTTCAAGTGGTTACCATTTGTCGAGTGGATAACTCCGAGGTCTTGGTTGTACTGATTAGTCCTCACGACTCGAAACGTCATTGAGACTCTACATGATAGGCTTCTCACTTTGACCCGTTTGCCGGCTCACTTGGGGTCATAAGGCGTCGGGGTTGGGTGAGACCCCGATGCATGTAGGAGTCGATGCATCGTTGTCGAGGATTCACCGCTCGCAGACATGCGTGGATATCCTATGCTATCTGAGGGGATAATAGTGTATAAACCTCTGGCCAGAGTACTAGAAGTGTTTTAGGTAAATGTGTTTACCTAGTTACACTCCCGATGTCACTATTCGATCTCCAAGATGTATGCATAGCTATCGGATCTATAGCGACTCTCGATTTACCAATGGTCGTTGATCTGATCGGGATATATGGATTGAAAGGACCGTACTGTACGCTAACCACGACGAACTGGTTCTTGCAGGCACTATCAGTGATACCTAGGGGATCATGGGGTGATGTTGCTAGACGCTTTACCATGATTCGATGGGCAAGTCCGAAATTGTGATTCCGGAGCCGCAATGGTTGTGGGCCCACGGCTAGCTGTATCCCTGAATCATTGAGGGTCACACAAGTACTGGATTCGAGATTCCTGCACGGATACTCAACTCAATGTGTTGAGCATACGAAGAGGATTTTGGGGAGTGCGACTTCCTAAAAGTCAACAGGGGTCAAACCGGGGTTTCCCGCTGTTGAGGGGCAAAACGGTCATTTTGCACTGGGGTTCTGAAAAATGGTTTTTCAGATCATAATATTCAGTTTTGGAAACTGAGTCGATCGGTCCGATCTGATCGGCGATCTTTTGGGGAGTGCGACTTCCTAAAAGTCAACAGGGGTCAAACCGGGGTTTCCCGCTGTTGAGGGGCAAAACGGTCATTTTGCACTGGGGTTCTGAAAAATGGTTTTTCAGATCATAATATTCAGTTTTGGAAACTGAGTCGATCGGTCCGATCTGATCGGCGATCGGAATTACGATGAAGTCACAGTGGTGGGGATGAACCGAATGTTCACCCGTTGGACTCGGGCCCGTTGGGCCGGTACAATCCTACCACAAGTCTATTTAATTAGACTAGACTTCATTAACTACTACACTTAAGCAAACCCTAACCCTAAGCATTCTTGCCGCCGCCCCTCTCTTCATCTTCCTCACGCCGCCGTCGCGCCGCTTCCCCGGAAAATTGTTTCCGGCCTAGTTTTTCGAGGAGAATCCATTGGCGATAAAATCCTTCAGCCTTCTAGTGCAGGCTGATTGGAGGGAGATCGATTCCGGTCGTGGACCTGATTGACGGATCTACCGCCACCTACCGTGAAGAGCCGGCGTTCTTGTAATTCCGGTTGGAGCCAGGCACAAGTGCCAGCAAGGTATTCTTTTGAAACACCCTATGAATGTCATAGATATGAATTGTTCATTGTATTGATCGTCTCCCGGCATTTGTATTTTCTGTTCTTCCGCTGCCTCGCCGGGGGGCGCGATCCGGATCCCAACATTGACTTGGCTGTTATGTGATTTACTTGTTCTGTTTACGTTGATTTATGTACGTGAGAATTGATATTCCTGGCATTCATGCATACATATTGAGCCTGATGTTTGATTGATGACCCGAGTCGAGCTAACATTGTGATCGGCCAGCTGTGTTGTCACGCTTGAAAGGTCCAATGCTATCATTGAGGTGGTGGCCGGAGTCGTCGCGCCTGAAGACCACTGAGCTGTGATGGTCGACGGACCTAAAGATCACGAATCGATGATTTCCACCTACTGATTGGCTGTGCGTGGTGTTGAGGCTCAATTGAGATTTTCCAGCTGAGTTGTTGGCCTAGATGACCGATATTCCTTGACAGCCTCATGCATATCATGATGTGAATATTGCATGTTTTATGATTTGCTGTTTTATGAGTGCTCTTCGTACTGAGGTTTGACCTCGTTTATTTTTCCTGTTTTTGGGCTGCTTGGGTCGGTGTTGGCCTTTTCAGGTTCTACAGTTTATCCAGCTGGACAGACTGGCGCGGCAGCTTGTAGATCCCCGTTTTGAGTCCCAGTTATATGTATTATGTATTGAACCAGGGGAGCCAAGTGTTACTTTGTATTGGGGATCTGTATTTGATGCATACTTGTGTTTATTGTATGCTGTGATGTTTTGGATTTTGAATTAAATCCTTATTTTGATTAGGAACTTATTTTGAAGGATATTTTGGATCAGGCCCAAAATTTGAAAATTTTTAGCTCTATTTTAATGCTTCCGCAATATTTGTGATTAATTGAGTAATTAATTTGTATTTAGCGCACCGCGCCTGACATAAACTTCCTTCCATAAAGATTTTCGTATGGAGCCATTTCTATTGAGACCTGGTAACTGTTGTTATACATGAACTCCACTAAGAGTAATTTAAAATACTTTCTGCAAAATCAAGGGTACACGCACGAAGTAAATCCTCCATTGTTTGTATTAATATTTTGGATTGTCCATCAGTTTGCAGATGGAAAGCTGTACTGAAGGTTAACTTGGTTCCCATGGCTCTATGCAAGCTCTTCCAGAACATAGAAGTAAATCTAGGATCTCGTTCTGATACTATGGACTTGTAATTCCATGGAGTCTTACTATTTATTTTACGTACAACTTGCATACTTATTTAGATCATACGTTGTCTTTACCGGTAAAAAGTGAGCTGACTTGGTTAATCTATCAACTATAACCCAAATAGAGTTGAATCCATGGAGTGTTCTTGGTAAACCCACTACAAAGTCCTTCGCAATGTTATCCCATTTCCATAGAGGTACAGGGAGAGGTTTAACATCCCCGCTAATCTTTGATGCTCTGCTTTCACTTGTTGGCATCTTAAACACTCAGAAACAAAATTGGAGATATCACGTTTCATTCCCGACCACCAAAACAGCTGTTGCAAATCTTTACATTTTTGTAACTCCTGGGTGTATCGAAAAAGGAGTGTTATGGGCTTCGCTCATAATCTTATTGCGCAAGTTATCAGCTTGCGGTACCCGTAATATGTCTTGATATTTCACAATTCCTTCTACTATTGTATAAAGATTTCCACATCTCTCTTTATATTGCTGCATCCATTTAAGTAGTTTATCATCCTCTCTTGACCTTCTCTAATGCGATCTTTTAGCGTAGACTAGATGGTAAGTACAACTAATCTGGCAGCACATTCATGCGTAACTACTTTCAGCTCAAAACTCTCGATTTCCTTAGCTAATGGTATCTAAACTGATAGTTGAGCTTGTCAGGCCCCATGCTAATTAACAAGGATTAACAGCATAATTAAGCACATAAACGCGGAAGCATCAAATAGGGCTAAAAATTTTTCGAAATAAAGTTGGGCCTGAACCAAATCATATCTTCAAAATAGTCATAATCAAAATACGAGTTAAATCAAATCTCATACAACAACAGGTAATCACAACTCAATTCAATAACGATCCCCCAAATACATATAACCTCAGGGAATCCCCTGGATCAATACATAATTTAACAACTGGGACTCAAGGAAATGGGGATCGACCAGCTGGGGTTCCAGTCTGTCCAGCTTGGTTATCTGAAGATCCTGCAAATGGGCAACACAGACCCAAACAACACAAAAGCAGGAAAAGAATACGAGGTCAAGACTCAGTACAAATGAGCACTAATATAACAGAAAATCATAAACATGCAGTATTCTAAGTCATGAATGCATGTGGCTGTCAAAGAACATCGGTCATCAAGGCCTGCTAATCAGCTGGCAGTAAATCATAATCGAGCCTCTATACCCGCGTAGTGTATCAACCGGGGAAATCATCGGTCCATGATCATCAGGCCCGTCAGCCATCACAGCTCGGTGGTTTTCAGACACAACTGATCATTCGGTCACCACTCCGATGATAGCGTTGTACCATTCAGGCACGACACATCTGTCTACCGGTAACAACGTGGCTCTATCTCAGGTTCTCAATCAATCATAGGCTCAATATGTATGCATGAATGCCATGCAATTCAAATCTGATTTCAACATGCATAAATTACGTAAACAGAGCATATCAATTCAATCAAGCTGTCACGTAATCACATAATTCACATAGCACAGATTTCATGTCTCAAATACTAGCACGCTATGTCTAAGCCGTTAACAAAAGCTCAACTCGTACCTTAAATTCTCAAATTCTACCTCAACAGATCTTACTCAGGCACAAAAATTTCAGCCTGCTCAAAATTGCTACCATGCTGGTCACGTCCAACACAGCAATGACTTCCCTGGAGCTCAAATCTGTTAAAGAAATCTCATATCTAAGTTCACAGCTGCATTTCTCAAGCTTAATACCTACGGTCAGAACTCATATCTGGTTCTACCTAGCAAAGCAGCTTCTAACAGCAAGAACTAAACTCAAAACAGCAAGGAACACTTACCCATAAGCTCACACGCACAGGAGAACGCTCTACTCAACTATAGCGAAAACACACCAACTCACAGCTTCTTCGCGTTCCCTTTCCAACGTCAAACCAGGCTTCCTATCTGGTAACAATCGAAAGAGCTACTCAAGACGAGCTCAGAGCCACCAATATCACTCCAAACACCGACGGAAATCGACGGCAATCTACCGGAGAAGAGTTCAAATGAACAGTAACTATCGAGGGTTTTGAAGAAGGAGATAAGAAATATCGGGGTCGAAAAAATACTCTAAGTGTTGAGCATAACTTGGCATATATAAATCCTCGAATCACTACTATTATAAGCAATTCAGTTCTCTGCTTAAATTACCAACTCACTAGCTTCTTCGCGTTACCCTTTCCAACGTCAAACCAGGCTTCCTAATCTGGTAACAATCGAAAGAGCTACTCAAGACGAGCTCAGAGCCACCAATATCACTCCAAACACCGACGGAAATCGACGGCAATCTACCGGAGAAGAGTTCAAATGAACAGTAACTATCGAGGGTTTTGAAGAAGGAGATAAGAAATATCGGGGTCGAAAAAATACTCTAAGTGTTGAGCATAACTTGGCATATATAAATCCTCGAATCACTACTATTATAAGCAATTCAGTTCTCTGCTTAAATTAAGGAAAAAGCCCTCTCAAAGCTGACTCCAGCTTTCACCCTCAACTGGCTATGCTGATATGGTTCAGGTGTCTAAACAAGTTACTAACTCCACAGCAAACGACGTCGCACCAACTAATCAAAACGATGTAGCATAGCTTCCACAGTTTAAACAGATCTCTCCATCTAGCGACATCTGAACAGATCTCCCTCTCCCTCGCTAGCAACATCTGAACAGATCTCTCTCTAGAGACATCTGATCAGCGCTAACAACCAGCGGTCAACTAAGACGTGTTGACCAACACGCAACAGCTTCTCACGTCCGTGCGCTAACTCTAACAGATTCCTCTCGCTAGACAGTAACGTTGACTAACGTTGACATCTGTTCATGCTACCACTGCGCCAACATCTGAATGCTCACGCAACTCACTGCTGTCTTCTTCGCTAATCCAAACAACGGCGCTGATTAACTCTATGTCAAATCTGACACCTAGAAATCACAATTCCGTGACAAATCTTAACTCAAAAACTGCTTAACTATTAAATCTCACTTAATAGATTTCTAGTCCTCACACTCTCCCCCACTAGAAATCGATTTCGTCCTCGAAATCAGTTAAGACATGGAATCAAAATCACAACAGCAAGATAGCTTATTCATGACACACTATACTAGACACCATTCCTAATATACTCATGCCATACTGCCTAGTACAACTCAATACTAAACAGAATCTCAATTCAGCAGCAATTCACTTAAATCACGAAATCAATCAAACTAGAAGGTTACCTGGATCGCTACTGTCATAGCTCAAACAGATGAGGCCACTCCTGTCTCATCTTTTCCTCAACTTCTCAGGTAGCTTCTTCACGCCCATGCTTGCTCAATTGGACCATCACCAACGGTATAACCTTATTCCTCAGCTGCTTCTCCTTCCTATCCAGAATCTACATTGGATATTCAACATATCTTAGGGTCTGATCCAGCTCTACTTCATCAGTCCTTAGCACATGGGATGGATCTGGCTCATATTTTCTCAACATTGTCACATGAAAAACATCATGCATCGCTGCTAACTCATCAGGCAGCTTCAATCTATAATTCATCCGTCCAATCCGCTCAACAATCTCAAAGGGACCAACGAATCTAGGAGCTAACTTACCCTTAAATCTGAATCTCATAACACTCTTTAAAGGAGAAATTTTGAGAAATACCCGATCACCAACCTCAAATTCTAATGGTCTGCGTCGCTTAATTGCATAGCTAGCATGTCTATATTGCGCAGCTTTCATCCTACTCCGAATCAAATTAATCTGATCTTTCATATGCTGCACAAACTCAGGAGTAGAAATCTGTCTTTCACCAATCTCTTCCCAGCAAATTGGTGATCTACACTTTCGACCATACAAAGCTTCAAACGGAGCCATTCCAATAGTCACTTGGTAGCTTTGTTATAAGAAAACTCAACTAAGGACAAGGCATCCTGCCAGCCACAACTGAAATCCATCACAACTGCACGCAGCTTATCTTCTAAAGTCTGAATGGTTCTCTCAGATTGACCATCTGTCTGTGGGTGATAGGCTTTACTCATATCCAATCTCGAACCCATCGCTGCTTGAAAACTCTTCCAAAATCAAGAGGTGAATCTCGTATCTCTATCACTATCGAAACAGGCACTCCATGCAATCTAACCACATGGTTGACATACAACTTCGCCATTTTCTTCATCGAGCACTTCACATCATAGGGAACGAAATGGGATGAATTCGAAAGTCTATCAATCACCACCAAAATCACATCGCATCCCCTAGTCGATCGAGGCAAATGAGTCACAAAATCCATGGCGATGTGCTCCCAATTCCATTGAGGCACTTCTAAACTCTGAAACAATCCACCAGGTCTCATCCTCTCGGCCTTGACCTGCTGGCAATTCAAACATCGAGCAACAAAACCAGAAATGTCGCTCTTCATGCCTTCCCACCATTAGTGAGACTTCAAAGCATGGTACATCTTCTTCTCCCTTGGATGCACGCTATAACGACTGCAATGCGCTTCATTCAAGATAGTCTCTTTCAAATCAATCAAGTTCGGTACCACCAATCTTCCGCTGAATCTCAGACACCCATCCTAAGCAACAGAGAAATCATCAGACTAACCATTCTGGGCCTTAATCTTCAACTCATGGATATACGGATCAGTCCTCTACGCCTCTCTGATGTCAATCACAATCTGTGGTTCAACCGGAATCGAAGAAACTATGAAATAATGACCACTCGGCTGGAAACTCCAACCAGAAGTACTAAACTGCTCGTGTACTTTCGAGATACTCAAGGATGTTAGCATCGCAGGCTGGGCTTTCCTACTCAAAGCATCGGCTACCAAGTTCATCCGCCCAGGCTGAACTGTATCTAGCAATCAAAATCCTTAAGCAACTCCATCAAACGACGTTGCCTCATATTCAAATCCGACTAGGTGAAGATATACTTCAAACTCTTGTGGTCGGTGTACACCACAAACTCCTCACCATACAAATAGTGTCGCCATATCTTCAAAGCAAACACAATCGCAGCCAACTCTAAGTCATGAACGGGGTATCTCGTCTCATGAGGCTTAAACTGTCGAGACGCATACGCAATCACGTACCCGTTCTGCATCAAAACACATCCCAAACCACTCAGAGAAGCATCGGAGCACACCACAAAACCTCCAGAACCCGAAGGCAAGGGCAAAACAGGAGCAGTAGTCAACTTCTCCTTCAGCATCTGAAAACTCGACTCACACTCATCGGTCCAAACAAACTTTCTATCCTTCTGGGTCAACTGAGTCATCGGCTTGGCTATCGAAGAAAACTTCTCAATGAAACACCTATAATAGCCAACCAATCCCAAGAAACTACGGATCTTTGAAACATTCCTAGGTTGCTCCAAGTTAAGAACTGCTTCGACCTTACTAGGATCCACAGAAATTCCTTGCGCTGAAATCACATGATCCAAGAATATAACTCTGTGTAGCCAAAATTCATACTTGCTGAACTTGGCATACAATTGTGAGTCTCTCAGTGTCTGCAACACTAGCCTCAAGTGCTCTTTATGCTCTCTGTAATTCCTCGAATACACCAAGATGTCATCTATGAAGACAATCACGAATCGATCGATGTACTCGCTAAAGACGCGATTCATCAAATCCATAAACACAGCAGGAGCATTCGTCAATCCAAACGGCATCACGAGAAACTCATAATGCCCGTATCTCGTTCGGAAGGCTGTCTTCGCTACATCAGCGTCTCTAATCCGCAACTGGTGATAGCCAGAGCGCAAATCAATCTTCGAGTACACAGTCGATCCTTGCAACTGATCGAACAAGTCATCAATCCTCGGCAAAGGATACTTGTTCTTCACTGTCGCTTTGTTCAACTGCCGAAAATCAACGCACATCCTCATAGATCCATCTTTATTCTTCACAAACAGAATCGGAGCTCCCCAAGGTGACATACTCGGTCTAATGAAGCCTTTCTCAAGAAGATCTCTCAACTGATCCTTGATTTCTTTCAACTCCGTTGGCGCCAATCGATACGGAGCTCTAGAAATCGGGGCTGTACCAGGCACCAACTCAATACTGAAGTCGATCTCACGCCTCGGAGGAAATCCAGGAATCTCATCTGGAAACACATCTGGGAACTCTCGAGCAATCGGAACATCGCTCAACTCCACTCTCGACTCATGGGAAACATCTAGGGCATAGATCATAAACCCTGAATTCTCTAGCGACAACAAACTAAACATCTCCATGGCTGACACCATCAAATCTAATCAGACAATCCAACACCACCTCTCGGGACAACAGACTCACACCAGCATGGGTGGACACGGAGACAACATCACACATCGGGGAAGAACTCAACCCACGCTCATACACAAACAACTCAGAAATGAAGGAGTGTGATGCTCCAGTGTCAATCAAAACTCGTGCAGGAAAATCATAGATAAAGCATGTACCTTGAATCACTCCCATAGGTATCTCATCAGCCTGCTCTCTCGTCAAGGCATTCGCCTGGGCCTGCTGCGTTCCTTGAAACTGAGGTCTCGAAGGTACTCCAAACCTAGAAGGCTCACGAGGTTGGAATCCAGATTGTTGGGACAGAACAAAAGGTTGCTGTCGCTGCGAAGAACCACCAGCGGAACCTTGGTGCGACTGACCCAAAGATGGCCCTCCCATCAAAGGACACGCTCTAGCAAAATGTCCCGGTTGACCACAAAGATGAAAAAGATCTCGAACTCCACGACACTACGAAGTATAATTCTTCCCTCCGCACTGTCCACAAAACATACTGCCAGAACTACTGCCACCAGAACTCACAGAACTAGAGGAACTCGAATGCGCCTTATTCTTAAACTGTTTGCCTCGTGGCTTGAACCTCTGACGATTTGATTGCTGTGACCTCTGAGGAGACTGCATCTTGAACAGGTTGAAAAGTGCGCCCCACAGACGGCTGAACCGGAGCCTGTGCCTCCAACAAACTATCCTCAATATCTACAGCCCGATCCACGGCCTCAGCATAAGTTGCAGGTGAACCAGACAACACCATTCGGAACAATTCAGGACTCAAACCCTTCAGAAACTTGTTCCTCTTAGTCCTCTCCTGGTTAGCTACATGGGGAACATACATAAAAAGCGAAGAGAACTGTCTGGCATACTCGGCCACCTTCATATTCCCTTGCTTCAGGTTTTCAAACTCTCGTTCACGACTGTTGTAGTAGGACTCTGGGGTATACTCCTGTCGGAACGCTGCACAGAAGCTCTCCCAAGTAATCACAGCCCCACTCTGTCGCAAGATACGGGAAGTACCTCTCCACCAACGCTGCGCGTTATCTCTCAACTGCAACACCGCTAGCTTCAACCTCTTCTCGGGGACGTACTCCAAGGTATCAAACAATTCTTCCATCTAAACTAGCAAACCCTCGGCCATCAAACCTCCCTCGACGCCTGCAAACGTAGGGGGATTCGTCCGCTGAAACCTCACTAGAACTAACTCCATCTCGCCAATCTGCCTCGTCACATCCTCTACCTCTGCCTGTCTCTCTCGACGATGCAAATGGATATTCTGCTGAATGCCCTCATCACTATCCGAGGCCCTAGACTCCTCAGCGGAACGTCTAGCAGTCCTACCTCTACCTCTCCTCGGCGACATCTAATCAAATCTCAAGGTAAGAACTAACAGCAGATAATCACAGAGACATGTAAAATAATCACATAAGCCACATAGTCAATCAAAATCAAATCCAAACAATGTGCCTAGACTCGAGTGTGATCAAAGGAGAACGAGCTTATCCCAGTTTAAGCTCTGATACTAAAAGTGTCAGGCCCCGTGCTAATTAACAAGGATTAACAGCACAATTAAGCACATAAACGCGGAAGCATCAAATAGGGCTAAAAATTTTCGAAATAAAGTTGGGCCTGAACCAAATCATATCTTCAAAATAGTCATAATCAAAATACGAGTTAAATCAAAACTCATACAACAACAGGTAATCACAACTCAATTCAATAACGATCCACCAAATACATATAACCTCAGGTAATCCCCTGGATCAATACATAATTTAACAACTGGGACTCAAGGAACTTGGGATCGACCAGCTGGGGTTCTAGTCTGTCCAGCTTGGTTACCTGAAGATCCTGCAAATGGGCAACGCAGATCCAAACAACACAAAAGCAGGAAAAAGAATACGAGGTCAAGCCTCAGTACGAATGAGCACTAATATAATAGAAAATCATAAACATGCAGTATTCTAAGTCATGAATGCATGTGGCTGTCAAAGAACATCGGTCATCAAGGCCTGCTAATCAGCTGGAAGTAAATCATAATCGAGCCTCTATACCCGCACAGTGTATCAATCGGGGAAATCATCGGTCCGTGATCATCAGGCCTGTCAGCCATCACAGCTCGGTGGTTTTCAAACACAACTGATCAGTCGATCACCACTCCGATGATAGCGTTGTACCATTCAGGCACGACACATCTGTCTTCCGGTAACAACGTGGCTCTATCTCAGGTTCTCAATCAATCATAGGCTCAATATGTATGCATGAATGCCATGAAATTCAAATCTGATTTCAACATGCATAAATTACGTAAACAAGCATATCAATTCAATCAAGCTGTCACGTAATCACAGAATTCACATAGCACAAATTTCATGCCTCAAATACTTGCACGCTATGTCTAAGCCGTTAACAAAAGCTCAACTCGTACCTTAAATTCTCAAATTCTACCTCAACGGATCTTACTCAGGCACGACAGCTTCAATTGCTAAAACTTATTCCTCACTGGTCACGGCACACACAACAGGAGGAACTGCCCGGGAGCTAAATCTGTCAAAGCATCTCAATATTCTGCTCAAATCCTAGCTTATACAACATACTGCCTACGGTCAAGAACTCAAATCTGGTTCTATCTATCACAGCAGCTTCTAACAGCAAGAACTAAGCTTAAAACAGCAAGGAACACTTACCCAGAAGCTCACACGCATAGGAGAACGCTCTAATCAACTGTCGTGAAAACACACCAACTCACACCTTCTTCACGTTCCCTCTCCAACGTTGAAACGGGCCTCCTAACTGGTATCAATCGAAAGAGCTACTCAAGATGATCTCAGCGCCACAAATCTCGCTCCAAACAATGGTAGAAATTGACGGCAATCTACCGGAGAAGGGTTCGAATGAACAGTAACTATCGAGGGTTTACTGGAGAAAACGATGAGGAATATCGGGTTCAAAATACGCTAAGTGTTGAGCAGCACTTGGTATAGCTACCACGCTGGTCACGTCCAACACAGCAGGGACTTCTCTGGAGCTCAAATCTGTTAAGGAAATCTCATATCATAGTTCACAGCTGCATTTCTCAAGCTTAATACCTACGGTCAGAACTCATATGTGGTTCTACCTAGCAAAGCAGCTTCTAACAGCGAGAACTAAACTTAAAACAGCACGGAACACTTACCCATAAGCTCACACGCACAGGAGAATGCTCTACTCAACTGTAGCGAAAACACACCAACTCATAGCTTCTTCGCATTCCCTTTCCAACGTCGAACCGGGCTTCCTAACTGGTATCAATCAAAATAGCTACTCAAGACAAGCTCAGCGCCACCAATCTCGCTTCAAACACCGGCGGAAATCTACGGCAATCTACCAGAGAAGGGTTCAAATGAACATTAACTATCGAGGGTTTCGAAGAAGGAGATAAGAAATATCGAGGTAAAAAAAATACTCTAAGTGTTGAGCAGCACTTGGTATATATAAATCATCGAATCACTACTGTTATAAGCAATTCAGTTCTCTGCTTAAACTAAGGAAAAGCCCTCTCAAAGCTGACTCCAGCTTTCGCCCTCAACTGGCTATGCTGATATGGTTCAGGTGTCTAAACAAGTTACTAACTCCACAGCAAACGACGTCGCACCAACTAATCAAAACGACGTAGCATAGCTTCCATAATTGAAACAGATCTCTCCCTCTAGCGACATCTGAACAGATCTCCCTCTCCCTCGCTAGCAACATCTGAACAGATCTCTCTCTAGCGACATCTGATCAGCGCTATAGTTGAAACAGATCTCTCCCTCTAGCGACATCTGAACAGATCTCCCTCTCCCTCGCTAGCAACATCTGAACAGATCTCTCTCTAGCGACATCTGATCAGCGCTAACAACCAGCGGTCAACTAAGACATGTTGACAAATACGCAACAGCTTCTCACGTCCGTGCGCTAACTCTAACAGATTCCTCTCGCTACACAGTAACGTTGACTAGCGTTGACATATGTTCACGCTACCGCTACGTACCAACATCTGAATGCTCACGCAGCTCACTGCTGTCTTCTTTGCTAATCCAAACAACGATGCTGATTAACTCTATGTCAAATCTAACACCCAGAAATCACAATTCCATGACAAATCTTAATTCAAAAGCTGCTTAACTATTAAATCTGTTAGAGTAGATGCCCAACTAGCCAACTTGTGGCATGTGGGTTTTGTTGACTCTTGTACAAACGATCTTTATATATGATATTCGCATTCTTTTATATGGCATTCTTTACTTTCATTATGTGTGTAATGATTTACAATTGTGTTGAGTAAAGACCTAGAATACACTAAAGCGTATGTTAGATGTGATAGTGGGTATGACGGCTATCATGAAACATATCTAATAGTCGCTGTGTATTCTGACCAACTAGCCAACTTGTGGCATGTGGGTTTTGTTGACTCTTGTACAAACGATCTTTATATATGATATTCGCATTCTTTTATATGGCATTCTTTACTTTCATTATGTGTGTAATGATTTACAATTGTGTTGAGTAAAGACCTAGAATACACTAAAGCGTATGTTAGATGTGATAGTGGGTATGACGGCTATCATGAAACATATCTAATAGTCGCTGTGTATTCTGAATGTGTTCCTAGTCGATTGGGCCGTCAAAATGAGGATAAGGCCG
>KV011912.1:126777-150435 GCA_001598015.1 Dorcoceras hygrometricum
AATTGGTATCAGAGCGAGGTCAGGGGTTCGAGTCTCCCAAGAAGCATTTTCTATACTTCTTGGTAAAGCGGCAAGCGCTCGGTCCTACAATTGGTATCAGAGCCAAGGTCACGGGTTCGATTCCCATTGATTGCAAGGAGTGCAATTATTGGGGAGGGGATTGTTGAGGTGCAATAATTGCCCCTGCTAGGTAGAGCGATCGAAACGTGGCGCTTGTGTTGCTATACGGTTTAAAAGATTGGAGTTGCACCATTACCACCAGCTATAGCTTTTGGTAAAGCGGCAAGCGCTCGGTCCTACAGTTTGTTCTTGAACGAGCACTATTTTTAAAACACATGTGCTATGATTTTAAATGTTTTAAACGTTTTGAGAAACTTATTTTATGAAGGCCAGATCTGTTTTTATGTAGAACCGGTTTTTCGCTTGATGAACTGTCGGGATGCGCGAGTCTCGGGCAGATGCCAAGCTTCTATTTTCGTTGTGCTGTAAGATCACTTGGAGTGAGGCTCAGTGACAAGCACATGGGGCGAGATAGAAGAATGAAAAATCTGAGCTGTTCTCTGTACTGGTTCTTCATATGATTAAGCAACTCAGTAGCACGTGTTATTTGAAACATTCTATGCTCTGATGAGTTTTAAAATTGTTCCGTTTTTGCGGATTCTAGCTGATGCAAAATTTTGAAGTTTAAAAATGATTTGAGCTCATGTTATAAAAGGCAGGGAGAGTGGCGTCACTGTCGTTTATAACTTTGAGTTATGCATCAGTTTCTCTTTTGAAAATCATATAGTTCTTGCATACGGTGCTTCCCAAAGCTGTTTTGTTTTTCAAAGATTAAAACTCCTGCTGTTTCGTTGTTTTGTTGAAACAGTCTAGGGAGAGTTTTATTTTTAAATAGAGGGAAGACCAGCAGTTCACTCTCTTTTTGATTCCCACAAAAAGGGAGAGAATTGTTAGAACATGCATCGTTGTTTTGAGGTTTTGTGTAAATCAAAAAGGGAGAGATTGTTGGATCTGTTCTGACAGATCCTAATTAAGTTTTGAATTACACAAAACCTATTATTGTGTTTCTAACAATTCTACTTGAGCGTACAGCTTTTAGGAACGAAGAAGACGATCAGCAGCAGCTGTATCTGTCCAGCCGATGGTTCGCAATATTATCAATCAGCAGTTGGTTTGGTATTCATAGAATCGGCAGTTGAATTAGCAATGGAGACGTCCAAAGTTGAATCAGCTGTTCGTAATCAGGCGGAGGCCAAGTTGAATCAGCTGGAGCATGATGAACCAGCTGAAACGATGACAACCAGCTGCTAGCGCTAAAGAGTAAAGATGAACCAGCTGGTACTGGAATTGAGAAGCGCGTTGGAGAAATCCATCAAAGAAGAAGATGCGCAAGTTACTGTTGACGAATCTGTTAGCAGTAGCGATTATAAGTACTGTTGACGAATCTGTTAGCAGTCACCATTCTTATAAGTACTGTTGATAAATCTATCGACAGTCACTATTGAAGAAACTAATAAGAAGCGCAAGCTGGAGCTAGAGCGATGAAGATCAGCTGGAGCGTAAAGTGTAGATGACATCAGCAGTGACGTCATCATTCAGCAGGAAGCTACAGTGATCAGCAGATGAAGATTCAGCAGTTGAGTAGATGCGCTAGATATGGAATGAGCTGTGATGACATCAGCCTTGATGTCATCACAATCAGCAGTTGGCTATCAGCAGATGAAGCGAAGCGCAAAAGATAATGCGACGTCGTGTTGAGAATCAGCAGATGGATTAGTGTTGATGACGTCATCGGTGACGTCATCATATTCAGCAGATGGTTTGAGTGAGCAGTCGCAAGAATCAGCAGGTAGCTTGCATCCAGACGCAAGAGAAGCGACGTCGTAGAGGAGATATTCAGTCGCAAGCTACTGTTCATCAGCAGATAGCATTTGGAGATAGCGATAGAAAAACGATGTCGTTTACATAAGTTGATACGACAACGTTTTGCTCTTGCGCTAAAGATTCAGCAGGAAGACTTTGCGTTGATATTTCAGCAGTCGAAACTACAGTAGATCCAGTCGCAACGCAAAGATTTCCACACGCAGTGTTTGAAGCATGAAGACGCAAGAATTGAAGAAGTAGCAAAGCGCAGCAGTCGTAGTGATATATCAGCAGCGAAGCAGTTGACGACTTACGAAGAATTATCAAAGTTGGGTATCAACTGCTGAGCTCAATTCAAATGGCGAAAACGACAAGAAGCCTGCAAAAGAAAAGGACGCAAGTACTGTTCCCTTGTCGGTACTTTACAGAGGAGCGTTGCACTGAAATGGAAAGAAGACAAGATAGCCATCTGAAGCGCTGAACAGATTTGGAATCTATCCAACGGGAAGAAATTCAACAGAGGCTATAATTTCATTGTTTACACAGTGCACCAACAGAGGGAAAATAATCTGAAGTGAAGCTGTCAACTAATCATTCGAGAGAGAGTTTCATTGCAGTTGACAGTGTAGCTAGAATTAGCTTGTTAGAGCATTTCCCTCGTGTGTGAGAAAAACAGAGAGTTGAGCGTTCATTGTATCAATCTCACACACCCGGATTCATTCACATCTGTTTGTGAATGGATCTCGAAATCTTGTATCAGTTCCCATCCAAGCATGAAGACGTAAAACTCTTGTGTATGTAGTCAGTCACACAGTTGAGGCTGTTGTGCATTTGTGGAGTCTAGGAGTTCTCACAGCTGCTGGTTGTGGGATTGGGTCTGTACACGCAGTTGTAAGATCAAATCTTCTAGTGGAGCCTTCCGAGGTGGAAGAAGGGGAGATGTAGGATATTGATATCCGAACTTCCATAAACAAACCTGCTGAGTATCGTGTTCTTCATTTAGTATTTACTTAGCACGCATACATGTTTACAGTTCAGCAGTTGCTTATATTTTAGCATACGCATAAATCAGCACTTGCTCTTTACTTAGCATCGCATAACATTTCAGCTGCACACAAGCACACAAGTCTCGAACAGATTTATGTTGTACATAAATCTGTTTGAGTTGTTTTAAAATATAGGATTCAGTTCTGGTATTTTCCGCATGATTTTTAAATCATACCAGATCTGTCTCCGGTGCTCTGGAAATTGTAAATGTTCAAGAACAACGAGCTATTGCAGCTCCAATTTAATTTTAAACGGACCAACAAAAACACACGTGTCAATCATCCGACAACGCGATCAGATTTTGAAAAGATTTTTGAAACCATTTTGAATTTTAACCAGAAGGGGTAAAAAGTAAAAACGAGCGCCATTTTAACATTACGTCACATTTGTTTATCTGTTTGATGTAGCAGCTGGGGTACTGCTAGATCTGATTACTTATAAGCATCAACTGTTATATGCGAAATCTGAATAAATTCAGATCTTACGCATTCAGCTGACTCATCACTTATTAACCCATATATGTTATTCCCCCTGAAGATGAGATTCTCCCCACGCAATAGTTTACCAAATCTGAAGTGCTCCTCGTTCCCCCTGAAAAGAAGATCCAGATTTGAAGTAAACCAAAGCTGTTCAACCTGTAATTTGTTAGCGCAAAGACAGATCAAGATAGTTCTAAGAGACCAAGAATGTTTCGAAAATACGAAAACTTAGCGTTTGGTAGAGGCTTTGTGAAGATATCAGCAACTTGCTGATCTGTCGACACATACTCCAGCCGGACGTCCTTCTTGAGCACGTGATCTCTTATGAAATGATGCCTGATGTCGATATGCTTTGTTTTGGAGTGCAGCACAGGCTTCTAGGTGATAGCTATCGCACTGGTATTGTCACAAAAGATAGGCGTTTCAGACAAAGACAGATCAAGATAGTCTAAGAGACCAAGAATGTTTCGAAAATACGAAAACTTAGCGTTTGGTAGAGGCTTTGTGAAGATATCAGCAACTTGCTGATCTGTCGACACATACTCCAGCCGGACGTCCTTCTTGAGCACGTGATCTCTTATGAAATGATGCCTGATGTCGATATGCTTTGTTTTGGAGTGCAGCACAGGCTTCTAGGTGATAGCTATCGCACTGGTATTGTCACAAAAGATAGGCGTTTCAGAAGAATCAATGTCATAATCCTTTAGCTGGTGTTGAATACATAAGATCTGAGGACAACAGATTCTAGCCGCTAAATACTCTGCTTCAGCTGTGGATGTGGCAATTGAAGTCTGCTTCTTACTAAAGCAGGAAATCGGTCGATCTCCCAAGAATTGACAAGTCCCACTTGTGCTTCATCGATCAATCCTACATCCTGCGTAATCTGCATCACTGTAACCAATTAGTTGAAAACAGATTTGCATCACAAACCCTCGGGCTTGCTTTGAAGCAGGAGTCACCATGTACTTAAAAATATTGAATAACAGTCTGCTCCAATTGACTTTAACTCCACCATGGATAGCAGAAATCATCCGGAACCTCTCATGGGTAACCGCATCAAAGGAACCGGCTTTGACTGTCACAGTCTTAGCCAACATGTCACTCAACAGTCAAAACTCAAACTTCATTTCACTCTTTTTGCAAGAGGTCTTAAGCTGTTCACCACTCATAGAGAATGAACTTCTTGCATCAAAAACCAAATCCTTTGGTACATAAGTCATCTCTGTCAACCCCTCTGTCGACAACTCAAAGGTTCCAGCAAATACCTCTTAGAAAATGGCAGAGAATTTGAAAGAACTCCACCAAAACAGCTTCGTAAATGGCAGAGGAGCATCCTAGGAACCCACGGAGTTCAGATGACTCTAGGGCTTTGAACATCTGTACCATTCCTGCATCTGCCATCCCGTAAATGGAGTCGAAGTAGATTTGGATAGCGTTGTTGATAAGTGAGGATGCCATTACCGTAGGTTGATTGATCGAAGAAAACACGGAAAGATAGGTAATCTGCAAAGAGAAAGCACTAAAAGCTAGAGAGTACGATAGGAATTTTTCGCAAGGTAAAGGTTAGAGTAAATCAAAACGCCGTATATAAGAGAAAGAATATGAAACGGTATGCGTTTTCAGTGTTGATGTGACGTTTCGCATTATGACAACACACGTGTCATTAATCCGAAGACGCGATCAGATTTTGAAAAGATTTTTGAAATAATTTTGAATTTTAACCACAAGGGTAAAAAGTAAAAACGAGTGCCATTTTAACATTACATCACAACTATTTATCTGTTAGATGTACCAGCTGGGGTACTGCCAGATCTGCTTACTTATAAGCATCAACTGTTATACACGAAATCTGAATAAATTCAGATCTTACGCATTCAGCCGACTCATCACTTATTAACCCAGATCTGTTATTCCCCCTGAAGCTGAGGTTCTCCCCATGCAATAGTTTACCAAATCTGAAGTGCTCCTCGTTCCCCCTGAAAAGAAGATCCAGATTTGAAGTAAACCAAAGCTGTTCAACCTGTAATTTGTTAGCGCAAAGAGAGATCAAGATAGTTCTAAGAGACCAAGAATGTTTCGAAAATACTAAAACGTAGCGTCTGGTAGAGGCTTTGTGAAGATATCAGCAACTTGCTGATCTGTCGACACATACTCCAGCCGGACGTCCTTCTTGAGCACGTGATCTCTTATGAAATGATGCCTGATATCGATATGCTTTGTTTTGGAGTGCAGCACAGACTTCTGGGTGATAGCTATCGCACTGGTATTGTCACAAAAGATAGGAGTTTCAGAAGCATCACTGTCGTAATCCTTGAGCTGGTGTTGAATCCATAAGATCTGAGCACAGCAGCTTCTAGCCGCTAAATACTCTGCTTCAGCTGTGGATGTGGCAATTGAAGTCTGCTTCTTACTAAATCAGGAAATCGGTCGATCTCCCAAGAATTGACAAGTCCCACTTGTGCTTCATCGATCAATCCTGCATCCTGCGTAATCTGCATCACTGTAACCAATTAGTTGAAAACAGATTTGCATTGCAAACCCTCGGGCTTGATTTGAAGCAGGAGTCACCATGTCCTTAGAAATGTTGAACAACAGTCTGCTCCAATTGATTTTAACTCCACCATGGATTTCAGACATCACGAGGAACCTCTCATGGGTAACCGCATCAAAGGAACCGGCTTTGACTGCATGGTCTTAGCCAAGATGTCATTCAACAGTCGAAACTCAAACTTCATTTCCCTCTTTTGGCATGAGGTCTTAAGCTGTTCACCACTCATAGAGATGCACTCCTTGCATCAAACACCAAATCCTTTGGTACATCAGTCATATCTGTCAACCCCTCAGTCGGCAACTCAAAAGTTCCAGCAAATAACTCCTTAGAAATCTCAATTGACTTGCCATGAACGGCACTGACAACTTTGTTGTTTCTCACTGAAGAGTTTTGAAAGAACTCCACCAAAGCAGCTTCGTAAATGGCAGAGGAGCATCCTAGGAACCCACATAGTCCAGATGACTCTAGGGATTTGAACATCTGTACCATTCCTGCATCTGCCATCCCGTAAATGGAGTCGAAGTAGATTTGGTAGCGTTGTTGATAAGTGAGGAATCCATTGCTGTAGGTTGATTGATCGAAGAAAACACCAAAAGATAGGTAATCTGCAAAGAGAAAGCACTGAAATCAAGAGAGTACGATAGTAATTTTTCGCAAGGTAAAGGTTTAGAGTAAATCGAAACGCCGTATATAAGAGAAAGAATATGAAACGGTACACGTTTTCAGTGTTGATGTGAAGTTTCGCATGATGACAACTCACGTGTCAATCATCCGACGGCGCGATCAGATTTTGAAAGATGTTTGAAATCATGTTTAATTTTAACCACATGGTGTAAAAAGTAAAAACGAGCGCCATTTTAACATTACGTCACAGCTGATTATCTGTTCGATGTACCAGCTGGGGTACTGCCAGATCTGATTACTTATAAGCATCAACTATATATACGTGAAATCTGAATTCAGACCTTACGCATTTAGCTGACTCATCACTTATTAACCCAGATCTACTATTCCCCCTGAACATGAGGTTCTCCCAAAGCAATAGTTTAACAAATCTGAAGTGCTCCTCGTTCCCCCTGAAAAGAAGATCCAGATCTGAAGTATAGCTGTTCAACCTGTAATTTGTTAGCGCAAAGACAGATCAAGAAGTTCTAAGAGACCAAGAATATTACGAAAATAAGAAAACTTAGCGTCTGGTAGAGGCTTTGTGAAGATATCAGCAACTTGCTGATCTGTGGACACATACTCCAGCCGGACGTCCTTCTTGAGCACGTGATCTCTTATGAAATGATGCCTGATGTCGATATGCTTTGTTCTGGAGTGCGGAAAAGGATTCTGGGTGATATATATTGCACTGGAATTGTCACAGAATATAGGCGCTTCAGAAGCATCAATGCCCTAATCCTTGAGCTGGTGTTGAATCCATAAGATCTGAGCACAGTAGCTTCCAGCCGCTAAATACTCTGCCTCAGTTGTGGATGTGGCAATTGAAGTCCGCTTCTTACTGAACTAGGAAATCATTTGATCTCCCAAGAATTGACAAGTCCCACTTGTGCTTCGCTGATCAATCCTACATCCTGCGTAATCTGCATCACTGTAACCCATTAGTTGAAAACTGGAGTCTTTGGAATACCAAAGATGTGAGACCTGGAAATTTTATTAAGGATTAATTGTTGAATTAATCGGGTTTTAGTGATTTCTGGTGATTTAGATTTCATTTTTAATGTTTGGGTTGCATTTTCTGGTCGGAACTCTGGAAATTTTGAGATTTTCGAAATTTTGGTGAAATCTGCTAGCAGATTTCATGACGTCAGCATCGTGTGTTAACGTTGCGTTGATGACGTAAGCGTTGCTGGTTTGAGAGGTCTGTTGGTGTTTGCATGAGATCTGTTCAATTTCCTGGTGAAAGCTGGACGCTTGTTGTGCGGTGTGTTGTGTAGCGTAGGTGAGATCTGTTGTATTGCGGGTTTGTGTATTGGCCTCTAAACGCCGCCGATTTAATAAGTTGCTACAATGTCGTTTTTGTGAGATCTGGACGTCCTGAATAGGAGAGATCTGTGCGCTATTTTGTGTGAAGTCTGCTCGCGCGTTTTATGTGTTGAATTCCTTTACGTCGTCGTTTTGTGTTTAGCGCTGAGATCTGTTTGTGAGATCTGTTTTGTGTGGTGCGACGTCGTTTAGTGATCGCTAGAGGAGAGATCTGTTTTGTTAGTAGCGTTCGATTAACCAGATTTTAGCGCCTGGCTTAACAACCAGATTTCACCGTAGTTTTGCCCAAGATTAGCGAGCAGCTTTTAGGGTGTTTTGCTTCCAGATTTCATCGCGGCTTTGTTTGAGCGTTGTGTTTAATTTCCAGATTTTAGCGTTCATGGATTGAACAAAACAGATTTCACCGTGGTTTTTATGCAATGTAGCGCATGTTTTGGTTGGTGGAGAAAGTTGTTTCTGTCGGTGGAATAATTGAGCAGATCCCTCGTGCCTTTAAATACGAAGCATTGGCTTCGTTGTATTCTTACCCGATCCCATACTTAGCAATTTCTCTCAACCTTCGTTCCCTGTTTCTCAAACCCTTGGCACTGTTCATCGTGAGCTTTCAGGTGACTTTCCCGTCGTTTCCGGCCACCATTTTTCACGTTCGAGGTAGCGTTGGACTCCTCTTGGAGAGCTCTTTAAGCTCGTACCCATTTTTGAAGCTATAGTTGGCTGAATCGAAAGCACGAAGTTGCTGTTGTTATTCGCACGTTGCGTGGTTGCAGGTAGCCTTTCGATTTTACGTTGGGATCTTGTTCTTGGCGCTGTTTTAAGCTTCCTGTTAGTTGGTTGGGTAGGGTAGAAGGCTAGTTTGTGTTTATAAATTTCCAGCCGTGAATTGTAGTGGTTGGCCGTGAGATTGGTTGCATTTCCCTGAAATCTGTGTATCGTGTATTTTGACATATTGTACAGGCTGTGATTTGCTACGTTCCTTGAGGGAATTAATGTACGGATTGATCTTATAATTACAGCAAGGTGACGGCCTGAATGAATTGTGAGATGGCTTGTTGGCTAGTGTGTTTAATTGCCTGTTGAGGCTGCCGATTTATGAGATGGACGTGTGTTATGTGTTATGTACTTGCTGATGTTGCTATTGCTTTCGCATATACATATTGTACAGGCTGTGATTTGCTACGTTCCTTGAGGGAATTAATGTACGGATTGATCTTATAATTACAGCAAGGTGACGGCCTGAATGAATTGTGAGATGGCTTGTTGGCTAGTGTGTTTAATTGCCTGTTGAGGCTGCCGATTTATGAGATGGACGTGTGTTATGTGTTATGTACTTGCTGATGTTGCTATTGCTTTCGCATATGTTGATATGCTTGTTATCACAATCCAGCTTTATTTCCATCCTATCGTTGTTCTTGCTTTGTTTCTTACCAGGATGCGAGGGCGAGCGGGAATACCGCACTCTCATCTTCCCTGCGGGGATATGTTAGCCCCTATGCGCCGAGTGGTTAACTACCACAGTTCATAGGTTGGGCAACCGCAGGTCGAAATGTTTGATGCATCTGGTATTCGGGTGTTGTCTCCCGGCGAATGGCTCATTACCACACTTGGAACACACCCAGTGGCTACCGTTGTTGCAGATTCAGTTGAGCTGTGCATTGTGTTCCTTGACTTCCTTTTCGATTGGAGTATTCGTTGTTGTCCAGCATCTCATGCATAGCATCTGCGTTTTTATTCTTGCTGTGTACTGCTGATTTATAGTTGCTCTTCGTACTGGGGTTTGACCCCATGTCCCTCTGGGGCTTGGTTGTTTGTTGCCTGTTGTGTTGTCCAGGTCATACAGCTGGTCGAGGAGCTAACCCAGCTGGCGGTGTCCCAGGAGGTGGTTGAGTGTCCCAGTAGCGTATAGCATATATGTATGTATCAGTCTAGTAGCCGGGGAGAGGCCCTGTGCTTTGTTGTTGTATTCTGATGTGGAGTTTGATACGTTTATTTGTATTGATGCTATACTTGCTTTTGTTGGTTTGTAAAATGGGAACTTATTTTAAGTATCGTCCTATTTTAAATTATGTGTTTTAAACCGTCGGGCCTAAAAACGAAAATTTTACCCACTTTTTGATAAGCTTCCGCATGTGTTTGGGTTTTTACTCTGTTTAGAGCACGAGGCCTGAGAAAAGAGCCACATTGGAAGTTTCCTTTAAATATTTTAAAATCCTTTTTACTGCAATGTAATGCGATTGTTTGGGCTCAGCATGAAATCTAGCACACATACAGACATCAAACATGATGTCTGGTCTGCTAGCTGTTAAGTATAGCAATGAGCCAATAATACCTCGATACAAAGATACCTCTATGGCTGTTCCAGCTTCATCTTGTCCAATTTGATTGAAGCACTCATTGGGGTAGCTGCTGCTGAACAATTGTCCATTCCAAACTTTTTCAGTAGTTCTTTCGAGTATTTTGCTTGATTGATGAAGATCCCATTCTCAAGCTATCTGACTTGTAAGCCCAGAAAGAACGTCAGCTCTCCCATCATGCTCATCTCAAACTTATCCTGCATTAAGTTGGAAAAATTTTGGCACAGTTTGGGGTTAGTTGACCCAAAGATAATATCATCAACGTAAATCTGTACCAATTAAACATGAACATTTTTGACAAATTTAAATAAGGTCTTATCTACGGTGCCTATCACAAAATCATGCTCAATAAGAAATTTTGATAGTGTGTCATACCAAGCTCTGGGTGCTTGTTTCAACCCATATAGAGCTTTATCCAGTTTATAGACGTGATCTGGATATGTATGATTAACGAAGTCAGGAGGTTGTGCAACATACACTTCCTGTATTAAGATGCCATTTATAAAGGCACTCTTCACATCCATTTGAAAGAATTTGAAGTCTTTATATTCAGCATATGCAAAAAAACATGCGAATGGCTTCTAGTCTAGCTACTAGAGCAAAGGTCTCATCGAAATCTATTCCTTCTAATTGTCTAAAGCCTTGAGCTACCAGTCTAGCATTGTTTCTAATTACTACACCATCCTCATTCAGCTTGTTCCTAAAGAACCATTTAGTTCCTATTACTGAATGATCAGTAGGTCGGGAACTAACTGCCATACATTATTTCTTTTAAATTTACTAAGTTCATCTTGCATAGCATCTATCCAGCTCGGGTCTGCTAAGGCTTCTTCTATCAGCTTTGGATCTATATGAGATATGAATGCTGAATTGAAATACTCATGCATAAGTTGGCCTCGTGTGCGAACATGAGAGTGAATGTTACCTATGATCTGGTTGGGTGGATGATTTTCTATTCCACCGAAGGTCAGATCCGATTGGATTTGCTCCCTGTTCTTCTTGGATGCTTGGCTGGATTTCTTCATCTGGATTTCCTGATACCAATTGATGAGAACTTTGTTCCAGATTAGAACCAGATGCTAATTGATGAGATTCGCTGATAGCTTGAGCATATGAAGCTTGTGTGGATACCAATTGATGAACTGTAGAATCTGCTTGTGTATCCACTTGAACAGTAGTTGGTTCAGCACTGGAAGCTGGCAGATCTGCTTGCGCATTATCTTGTGGTGTATCCAGTGATGGTTGTATCTCAGCTTAGTATCTTTGTTGTGTCACATCATCACTTTATTCTTCTATGTTGGTTGATTCCAGACATGTGCATAAATCATTCAGGCTTGCAGCTGAGTTGGAATAAAAACTGGTCTCGTCGAATACTACGTGAGCTGATTCTTCAACAGTCAGGCTCCGGTTGTTGAACACTCTGTAGGCTTTGCTCACAGCTAAGTATCCAACAAATATACCTGCATCAGATTTAGCATCGAAAGTTGTTAGGTGCTTCTTGCCGTTATTGTGAATGAAACATCTGCACCCAAACATCCTAAAATAAGATATATCAGGTTTCTTGTCACTCCAGATCTCATATGGGATAACGTCATGGTTCTTATTTATCATAGATCTGTTTTGAGTGTAGCAGGATGTGTTAACTGCTTCTGCCCAGAATTTTTGTGAAATATCGGAATATGCAATCATAGTTCTAGCAGCTTCTTTTACAATTCGGTTTCTCCTCTCAGCCAGCCCGTTCTGCTGAGGAGTTCTAGCTGCTGAAAGCTCATGCTTAATTCCAATGTCTTCCAGATAAGAGGATAGCTTATAATTTAAAAATTCAGTACCTCTATCAGATCTTATCCGGTTGACACAACAAGATTTGTCATTTTTCAAACGTTTTAAAAGCTTGATCAACTGGTCAGCGGTCTGGTCCTTTGATTTTAAAAAACAACACCCATGTAAATTTTCTAAAATCATCAACAACAACCAGGGTGTAATTTGTTCCCCCTAAGCTTGTTATGGGTATAGGACTAAAAAGATCCATATGTAAAAGCTCTAAGCTTCGTGAAGAACGAATACCGCCTTTCTTTTTAAAATTTGAACGAATATGTTTTCCCAGCTGACATGTTGCACGAATCTTGTCCTTTAAAAATTTATTTTGGGCATACCAGAAACCAATTCGAGCTTACTCAGTTTGGCAAGAGTTTTGAAGTTCAGATGGTTCATTCTTTGGTGCCACAGCCAGCTTTTGGAAGAGTCAGTTGCTAGGAAAATCTGTTCAGATCCCATCTGCTCTGACCAATTGACCACGTAGGTATTTCCCGATCTTTTTCCTACCAATACAGTCAGACCATCCGGACTCTGAACTGTGCATGTGTGCTTTTGAAAGTTAACTGTGTAACCATTGTCACCCAGCTGACTTATACTAATCATATTATAGCACAAATTTTCAACAACAAGGATATCATTAATGGAAATGTTACCATTGGTAAGCTTACCCTAACTCACAGTGTTGCCGTGTGAGTTATCACCAAAAATAATTTTGCTCCCTTGTGTTGCATCACATCTGATAGCAGCTTTGGATTTCCCGTCATGTGTCTCGCACATCCGCTATCCAGATACCAAATGATAGATTCTTCTGAAGCTTGGTACCTGTTGTCTTGCAATCAAGAAAATAAACTTTTGGTACCCAATTGTACTTGGGTCCAGATAGGACCTTTTCGGGACCCATACTTGAATTATTTTAACAGTTTTCCCAGTATGGACATCAACTAGGGTTCGTGCAGTAACATTACATGATCTGTTGAGCTTTGGTTTCGCACTTTGACCATTCAGATTTCGTTTGGGCTGAACCTTTACCCATTCAGATTTGGCCTTCGTCGAACCACGCCTTTGATGGTTCGGAACAGAAGACTTAGATTCAGCTTTCGCTCTATCTTTCTCAAGTCTGTTCTTTAGCCAACTAGGCTTGATGTTCTCAGGCTTGGTATAACCAATACCTTGTTTTCCCTTATGGTTCAGCTTTGGTGAGTTCTGATCGTACTTCACCGACTCATATGCATCATGTATCACACTGGCATTGACAAAAGTCATCTTCTTGAACTTGTCATAGGCCAGATCTGACTGAGTACTAGTTTTCCCAGAGCTGTTTTCACCAACACTGAAACCTAAGCCATATTTATCATTCAAAGGCTTTTGGGTCTCATGCATGGGTAATACTATTAAATCTGCACATATAAAATACCCCTGCAGCTTGAGCTCTATGTTGTGAAAAACACTGTTGGTTAATAAACTTTCTCTCGATGGAATGTTAACACAATAACCTACTTATAATACTTCTGGTTGAATTGATAATTTCTTAGCAAAAAAATGCTGATATAAAAGAGTGTGTTGCACCAGAATCTAACAAAGTTGGAGTAGGCATATTCGTGATAACAATTTTACCTGTAACCATCGTAGAGAATGTTTAAGCCTGATCTGTTATCATTACATAGGCTCTATTGGTGATAAGTTGTTTGGACTGTGGGAAATTCCTTGAAATGTGGTCTGGCTTACTACATTAGTAACATACATCCTGCCCAAATCGGCATTGACCAGCATGACTCCTTTGACAGATTGGACAAGCTGATCTATTACCAACCTTAAGAACTGCATTGATTGGCTGGGTTGTCGGGGTATTTGTCCCTGAGACCTCTGCTCTTTGTTATTGGGTATCTTGGATTGTCTGCGGTCCTTGTTTAGAAATTCTTGACGTTTCAATTGACCCCTCCAATCATTCTCAGCTCGCAGGGATTTGTTTAATGTCGCCTATAGTCAGCTGGTTCAGCGAGCCTAACGTCATGTTTCAACCTTGGCCTCAACCCATAAACAAAGTGTCGTATCTTATCCTCCGCATCTTTACCTATCGGAGGAACAAAGTAACATCCTCTCTCAAATTTGTGGATATAATCTCGCACTGGCACACCCCCCTGTTTAAGAGAAAAATTCTCTCTTCAGCTCAGCCCTCACATCCACTGTGAAGTACTGGTCATAGAACACCCTCTTAAACTCTTCCCAGGTAAGCATTGTCAAATCAAAAGTTAGCTTAGCTCCCTCCCACCATATCATGGAGTCTCCCCTCAGAATATAAATAGCACATTGAGGTCTCTCCTGGTCAGATAGGTGTAATTAGTAGATTATGACTTCCAAAGATTTGATCCATCTTTCTGCTATAAGTGGATCATTTGAACCAAAAAACTCTTGGGGACGTTGTATTCTTAACCTTTCCTACGAATCCTCATGACCAACCAGTCGTCCTATTGATTGACCATTCCCTGGGTTAGATTGATCAACCAGGCGTTCCAGTAGTTGGGCCATGCTGGCTAAGACAGGGTTATTTCCATCTGTTTCACCCTCTCCATCCTTATTGCTTCTTCTTCCTCTACTTCTTCCTGACATTTATTCATAGCCCAAATCCACCACAAAACTATTATGAGGGAATACTATAAGCTAAAACATGAAAATAAAACTCATAGGATAACAGAAGCGGCTGGCGAGAACTATCTCAGACTGGAAGAAGTTTTTATCTCAAGGACCATGCTATGATACCAATTGTAAAATCCCAGACAAAATCATAGAAAAATAAACTGGGAAGCTGCAAATTGACAGATGAAAATTCGTTCTGGGCTGATTTGCAACCTCTTTAAAATTTGAGATCGCAAGGCATCTAAGACAAAATATAAGTTTATTCAAAGGATTTTTTAACTGCGGAACTTTATATATATATATTCAGAGATGCGAATAAGATTACATAGAATAATGAGGAAGTAATCTGAATTTTACAAAAGTAGTATTCTTAATTTACAATACAACAAAAAACTAAAACTGGAAACAGTACGGAAGCGATTGTCCATGATAAACACCCCTGATCTGATCCAGCTCACACCATCCAGCTCCTTCTTAAATCTCATCACCTGCACTGAAGAAAATTAGTGAGCCTAGGGGCTCAGCAAGTAAATCTGGAATAACAAAGGCAGGCAATACATGCATAAAAATAACTATTACTGCATATGAAAACTCATAAGCTGCTAGAACTGAAAAGCTGATAAGCTGAAATTGTAATCTGGTAAACTGAAAACTTCGAAAACATAACCACCCATGTTTAAAACATACTAAAAACATTTGCTGGTACTTGTAAAAGAAAGGAATATAAACTTTTCTTTAAACTGCGGTTGTAAACAACCTTGTACTCTGTTTTTTATTTCTCTTGAATTATGGCTCGGATACTTATACATAGGTCAAGGTCGCTTGATGTTGGATCTATATTTACAGATTAGAATCTTAATTTTGATTAACACAAAATCTGTTATTATTCTACTAACGGTTTACGTGCGACGTGCAGTAGCTAGTCTGGATAAGACAAGGATATATTCAAATCGGAATAGTGAGGGGATGCCTAAGCTGGTCTGGTTGAAGCTACGCTAGAACAGTGAGAGGACGCTCGAGCTAGTACAACAGAAGAGATCCAGAAGGCAGAGAACATCAAGTCGGTTCACCAGCTTGATGCAAGAGCAGTTCAGTGATGAAATGAACCGCACTCTAGAAATTTTTTTTTGAAATAAAATGCGGAATAAACATTCTTTAAGTATATAAATTCAACCCTTAATAATCTTTCCTCAATATCACTTTAAAACATAAATAAATAGATATCTCAAAAGGTTAAATCATTCATACTGGCTTAGAAATCAGAGTAAGTAAAAATTTACGGAAAACTGAACATGTCTAATAAAATAACATAAAAGCATGTGAGTGGTCACGGGGTAGCAGCTGCAGCGGAAGATCAGATGTCCTCACCACCCATCGGCATAAAATCGACAGCAGGATCACCTGCACCTTTTAAACCTAGTGAGCCTAAAGGCCCAACATGCTCTATCTCATAATAGCAAGGTACATATAATAAAACCACATGCAAGCACATGCATATCGTAAAATAGCTTTGAACATGCATGCATGAATGATCGTAAATCATGGCATCAAAACTATTCGTAACAGTACATGATCGTATATCATAACATAATGAAGCATGAACATAACATAAATAAAAAACGTGTGAGTCGTATCCATGATGTGTGGGTCATTACATTAACGATTGATCAATCATAAAAACCAACGTACGTGACAATGCGATTCACCTGACCTTACCTCGGGATCCCTCACACCTCTATACTGCCACTTCACCATGCCGTGAGCACATGGATCCATAAGCTCATTATAACATTAACAGAGGTTCATCGGGCTCGGTATCCCGATTTTTCTCATCATTACTTGCCACAAACCATTTCAATCCCTCAAAACATTTTCTTTCCTTTCATGCCTTAACATTTCATAAAGATTTCATGATGCGTGTACGTCATAAAACATGTAATTTAAAAGGCTTAGCCCATCAATATTTATTTAATTTCCTTTAAACAAATGCATAATCATAATACTATATATATAATTAAATATATATTACGAGCTTCTACATTTTTCTCCTCCGGTCAAGGACTGGTTCAATAGGCTGGCCCACTAATACTAAGCCCAAAATTCTAGACTTGATCTTAACCTGCAACTTAACCCAAAACTCAACTTGGCCCATTAAACTAAAAATTACATTTCAAAATTGTTAAAAGTACTCCGTCTATAACTTTGAAATCAGACATTAAAATTTGCTAAAATATCAGTCCCATAAATTAAAAATCTAACTTTAAAACTTAATTCAACTTATTAGGCCCATAACTAAATGTAATTTGACTTTAAAAGTTGACTTAAAATATTTTGACCCTTTACGCTTAAAATCGGACTTTAAACTTAAAAATAAAATCCTCGATCCAGAAATAAAATAAGTCGAACCCGTCTTATATTTTGACCCGACCCTCGACTGACTCGACCCGGTCCAGTCGGACCGCGTAACGCCAAGAAATCCTGATTAAAAATCATTTTTGAAAGTTACATGCTATTTTATGTGATTTCATGATGGTTTTAATGTTGCATGATATGCATGTCATGTTTTAGTCTATTTGAGTTTCGGACGCGTGGACGAGACTAGGGACGACCGAGATGAAAATTATTTTGAGATTAAGCCCTTAAATTTTTAAGAGTAATTTTATTATTTTCAAGCAGCAATTTGCGAAAATTGGGGTTTTTATTATTATTTTTAGGGGGAACCCGTTTTTCGCCTATAAGGGCTATTTTAATGAGTTTTTCTATGTTTTGAAGAGACTTGCTTGGGAGTTTTAAAACATATTATAATTAGTGTGGGCTTAATGAAAAAAATCTCTTTTAATTTTCCTAACTTATGCTATCCTTAGAGGGGTCTTGTGTATAACACCCCATTTTCTTTCAAACACAATTTTTGTGCAAAACCCTAGCCTCCACTCATCACCATAGCCGTCCTCCTTCCTCCTCCAAAAACCCCATATATTTTCTTCAAATTTTGGTGATTCAAAGTGGTCTTGGTCCTGATCTCGCGTCCTACACGTCGGTAACCCGCAGATCTTCTCTTTCTCCAACAAACGCATGTGATATCTTTCCTTTTTCTCACCATTTAAGCTATAATACACTGTTTTTAATGAATCATGACATGATTTGTATGTGAATTACAGTGATCTAAGTTTAAAGTTTTAGGTCCACGCATGCTTCATATTTTTCTAACATGTTTTCTGTGACACCCGAACCCAACGGGGCCACGAGAATTGGATAAATAAAAATTTTCGAATAAAAGAAGGACTAAAAGATAATTCGCTATAGGCTGTATTTCCTATAACTTGGAAAGAACAAAACAAACGACAAGCTCAAGAATCAGCAGGTACTTAAATTGCGCGCTAACTGCTAAAAACATTTGCGGAAAAACAGTTTGTATTGATAATTTGCAATTGCGATTACAACAGCTGCTATTCTAAGTAAATATACAACCGTTGCTACTGATCTAATACAGTACAATCTATTCAAAACGATACAACTTAGACACGGAAAACGTAGGCCTTGGATAAACACAACGCCACCCATCTGCTGATTTCAAGTTTCACCTGCTGTTCCTCCACCAGTTGTCGTACCTGCACCATTTTAAAAGCTAGTGAGCCTAAAGGCTCAGCAAGTAAAACCTGAGTAGTAACAATTTCATAAAACGCAGGCAGACATCTGTGCAATTCATATGTTAAGGAACTTCAATATACAATGTCATTTTCGTAAACATTTCAGTAAACATTCAATGGCAGAAACAGGGGATGATAGCCCAGCTTCTCATTAAGTTCAATATCATTTTCAGTTGATCATGGCATATAAGTTCTATGTGGTCCAATTTGCACTTTGATCAAAATGACTCCCGATATCAGTTTTAGCATATAGATCAAATGAAAGGGCAGTCGACATCTAGACAACTGCTCACCCTTCTCCTTGGTGACCGTAACTATCTATGCCATAATCTAAAACATCTTTTGTTCCTTAACAATCCTTTCTTTAAACAATCCTGTAAATCATCGGGTTCCATCATTTTAAACATTTGCTTCCCATTTTAAAACTTTACTGAGTATTGAATTCGACTTTGGAAACATATCGTTAAAATGGAACTGGTTGAAAGAAAACCAGTCGCAAAGGAATAGTATCAGTCGCAAGACTTGTACCTGCTGAATGGACAGCACCAGTCGCAACAAATAGGAACCAGTCGCAAGACAAGAATCCAGTCGCGAGGTCTTTTAAATAAATATAAAGTGAAACGATGTCGTTGGAGTGATCAGCAGATGAAATAACAAGACTACCTGCTGATCTTTCTATGACTTAAAGGAACGACGTCGTTAACGCGTAAATCAGTTGTAAGGAAAAGCGTTAACACGATTATATAAATGAATAGTACCAGTCGCAAGACTAATACCAGCTGAAATGAACAGTACTTGAAACGAATAAAACAACTTCTGAATTATCACTATGGAATGCATCTGCTGATAAACAGTGCATCTGCTGATTTTATGAAAACCACGCAACTGCTGAATTCTAACAAAGGAAATACAGCTGCTGAATTTAAAATCACAATGCAGCTGCTGATATTAATAAGGAAAGACGCATCTGCTGATGAACAGTGCATCTGCTGATTTTACGAAGACGCTTGCAATATCTAAACAATGATTGCACTACCAGCCGTTGCCTATTAAACCAGACTTTATACTGATTCAACTAGCAACTACTGATTACACAATCATCAAATTCCGACATTACAACTACAGGAAGAACATTCGTAAACGCTTATAACCATACAGCTGCTGAATCTTAACAAGTAGATACAGCTGCTTTACTGGAAGCATCATAAACATCAAAACAACATTTTCGAACCCATCTTTCTTTCCTTATCATGTCTAAATCATTTCAAACATGAACTTTAAATATATCAATAACATACAGGCAAGCAGATCCATAAAAACACAATATATATGCTTCAAATGGTGTAGCAAAGGATCAGCTTTTACTTGCCTTAATCAAAGCTTTAAGACAACAGCTAATTCCTGCAGAAATCCTCCCTTTGAGCAACGCACGAACTCTTTTGAAATTTCTTTGAAGAACACTTTAAAACTTTTCTTTGCAAATGATGAAAATCTTATTTTGAAAACAGGTTTTTATATGAAAGGGATTAGTGGCAAGCTACTTGAGAAATAAAGCATGACACACTTTTAAAATTTAGTAAAATTCCCTTCATATCATTTTAATTCCTTAAAACATTTTCCAATCGATTTAAAATCCAGCTCGTGCATCGCTCCTTGGAGTCACCTGCTGGAACCAGCCGCAGCGCATCTTACCTGCTGATATCAACAATTCAGCAGACACATAACATTTAAAATTTCCAAAATGGCCCAAAAGATTAGTAAAATGCATAAATGTGGTCCTATGGATTTTTGGGGCGTTACAACTCTACCCTCCTTATAGAAATTCCGTCCTCGAAATTTACGTACCAAATAAATATGGGTAAAGGCTTAGCATATCAGCTTCTGTTTCCCATGTTGCTTCTCGCTCCGACTGATTGGACCATTGTATCTTAACCATAGGAATGCTACGGTTTCTTAATCTTCTAACTTCTCGGAGGAGAATTCTTTCTGGTCGCTCTTCGTAGCTTAAATCTGGCGCTAAATGAATTGGCTCATAACTCCGCACATGCGAAGGATGGGGAATATACTTCCTCAAAGCTGATACATGAAAAACATTGTGCACTGCCGACATTTGTGGAGGCAGCGCTAATCGATAGGCAAGCGTTCCTACCTTCTCTAATATCTCGAATGGTCCGATATACCTTGGACTCAACTTTCCTTTCTTTCCAAAGCGCCTAACTCCTTTCATTGGAGCTATTTTCAAAAATACTCGATCACCTAAATCAAAATTCAGCTCCCTTCTTCGATTATTTGCATAACTCTTCTGCCGACTTTGAGCTATTTTCATTCTTTCTTTTATTCTTCTAACAGCTGCTGCTGTTTGCTCCACAATATCTGGTCCCAAACCAGCTCTTTCACCAACTTCGTCCCAGTGAAGTGGTGTTCTACACTTTCTGCCATACAAAGCTTCATATGGAGCCATCTGAATCGAAGCTTGAAAACTGTTATTGTAGGCAAACTCTACCAGTGACAAACTTGCATCCCATCCTGCTGAAAAATCTACAATACTTGCTCTGAGTAAATCTTCTAAAAACTTCTCACTATTTCTTTAACATACAATTCTGCGTACCTGCTCACCTCATATGTTGTTTTAACTGGTAAGAAATGAGCAGACTTAGTGAGCCTATCAATTATAATCCATATGGAGTTATATCCTTGTACTTTTCTTGGCAAACCAGTTACAAAATCCATTGCTATGCATTCCCACTTCCATTCTGGAATCGGCAGTGGCTTCAATAATCCTGCTGGTCGCTGGTGTTCAGCCTTCACCAGCTGACACGTTAAACATTCAGCTACAAATCTAGCCACATCCCTCTTCATACCGGGCCACCAATACAACTGCTGGAGGTCCTTGTACATTTTCGTACTTCCTGGATGTACTGAGTATGGTGTTGTATGAGCTTCTTTCAAGAGTTCAGCTCTTAAATCATCTACTTGAGGCACCCATATTCTGCCCAAGTACCTAACAATTCCATCCTCGGAAAAATAGAGGCTGCTGCCTCTTTCTCTATCCTGCTGAACCCATTTCTTCAACTGCTGATCTTGCTGCTGACCCTCTCGAATTTGATTTAACAAATTAGATCTTACAGAGAGGTATGCTAAAATCATATTACTGCTGCTGCTGGACACTATTTCAAGTCCAATCCTCTCAATTTCATTTACCAACGGCTGCTGGACAGTCAGTTGCGCCAATCCTGCTGATTTTCTACTTAATGCATCAGCTACCACGTTTGCTTTTCCTGGGTGATAACTGATCGTGCAATCATAATCTTTAACCAGCTCCAACCATCGCCTCTGCCTCATATTCAATTCTTTCTGGGTAAAGAAGTACTTCAAACTTTTGTGATCTGTAAAAATCTCACACTTCTCCCCATAGAGGTAATGCCTCCATATCTTAAGGGCAAAGACAACAGCTGCTAACTCCAAATCATGCGTTGGATAATTTTTCTCATGATCCTTCAGCTGTCTAGATGCGTAAGAAATAACTTTACGATCCTGCATCAACACCGGTCCTAGTCCCAACTTAGACGCATCAGTGTATATTACAAATTTTCCCTCATCAGTTGGCATTGTCAGCACAGGTGCTTCAATCAGCGCTTGCTTCAATTTGTCAAAACTGGTTTGACACTCTTCTGTCCAGTTATACTTCACTTGCTTCCTTGTTAAAGTGGTCAGAGAAACAGCAATCTTGGAGAATCCTTGGATAAACCGCCGATAATATCCAGTTAAACCCAAGAAACTTCTTATCTCTGTGACATTCTTTGGTGCTGGCCAGTCGCGAACCGCTTCAACTTTAGCAGGATCGACTTCTATACCATCCTTAGAGATTATATGGCCTAAGAACGATACTTTCTCCATCCAGAAATCACATTTGCTGAATTTAGCAAACAACTTCTTGTCTTTCAAAATCTGGAGCACGATTCTTAAATGTTGAACATGCTCCTGCTGAGTCTTAGAATAGACTAAGATATCATCGATAAATACAACTACAAACTGGTCTAAGTATGGTTGAAAGACCCTATTCATTAAGTCCATAAATGCTGATGGAGCATTTGTAAGTCCAAAGGGCATAACCAAAAATTCGTAATGGCCATATCTAGTTCTAAAGGCTGTCTTATAAACATCAGTTGCCTTAATCTTCAATTGGTGATATCCAGACCTCAAGTCGATCTTAGAAAATACTAATGACCCTCTTAACTGGTCGAAAAGATCTTCTATCCTAGGTATTGGATACTTATTCTTAATCGTCAATTTATTTAACTCGCGATAATCTATACACAATCTCATACTCCCATCCTTTTTCTTAACAAACAAAACAGGGGCTCCCCATGGCGAAGTACTTGGTCTAATAAATCCTTTCTCCAACAGGTCTTGTATCTGTTCTTTCAATTCTTTCATCTCTGTTGGAGCTAATCGATATGGTGGTCTAGATACTGGAGCAGCTCCTGGGATTAGATCAATGGAAAACTCCAACTCCCTGTCTGGTGGCAATCCTTGGATGTCTTCTGGAAAAACCTCAGGGAATTCATTTGCTACTTCTACAATTGACAGTTGGGGTCTAACAGTTGCTGTTAAGGAGGATATGATTGAAGAAACTTTATTAACATGATTGGCCAAAAACTGGAATGGCTCTTTTCCTGGTGGGTTGACAGCTACCACTCGTAGTTTGAAGTCAATTACTACCCCATACTTAGTTAACCAATCTATTCCCAAAATTAAATCAAATTCTGGCATTGGTAACACAATTAAGTCAGCAGTAATCTTATGCCCTTGAAGTTTAAGTTCTAAACTTCTAAACAATTCGTGCGATACCAGCTTTTCCCCTGATGGTACCGATACACAATAACCTATCATTACTTGTTCTGGCTGGATAAACAATTTCTTAATAAACTCAGCAGAAATGAATGAATGCGTGGCTCCTGAATCTAACAAAGCTAGAGAAGTAAATCCAGCTATCATAATTTCACCTGTAACCACTGTCGACTCAGGAGGAGCTTGATCAGCCGTCATCACATAGGCTCTGCTGGTCACCAGCTGCTTAGACTTTGGACCATTTTTCAAAATATGTCCAGGCATTCCACACTTGTAGCAGACGTTTTGTCCAAGTCTGCATTGTCCCAAATGAGGCTTTTGACATTTAGGACATAATGGCCTATTATTACCAGCAGGAACGGAGCTTATAGGTTGAATTTGTAGAGGCTTTTGCTCCTGAGGCCTCTGCTGGTTCTTGTTCTGTTTCTTAA
>KV011912.1:176318-188552 GCA_001598015.1 Dorcoceras hygrometricum
GCTATTTCGAGAAGAACATTCATAACATTTCTTGAAATGAATTCGAATTCTCAGTACCTTTAAAACTTCATAAACTTTCTGGAAATCATATTGGAAGCATTATAAACATCAAAACAACATTTTCGAACCCATCTTTCTTTCCTTATCATGTCTAAATCATTTCAAACATGAACTTTAAATATATCAATAACATACAGGCAAGCAGATCCATAAAAACACAATATATGCTTCAAATGGTGTAGCAAAGGATCAGCTTTTACTTGCCTTAATCAAAGTTTTACGACAACAGCTAATTCCTGCAGAAATCCTCCCTTTGAGCAACGCACGAATCTTTTCTAAATTTTCTTTTGAAGAGCACTTTAAATTTTCTTTGCAAAATAATGAGAGTCTTACTTTGAAAACAGGTTTTTATATGAAAGGGATTAGTGGCAAGCTACTTGAGAAATCAAGCATGACACACTTTCAAAATTTAGTAAAATTCCCTTCATATCATTTTAATTTGTAAAACACCAAACCTTCTCTTAAAGAAAGCATTTCACCTCCTTAAAACATTTTCCAATCGATTTAAAAATCCAGCTCGTGCATCGCTCCTTGGAGTCACCTGCTGGAACCAGCCGCAGCGCATCTTACCTGCTGATATCAACAATTCAGCAGACACATAACATTTAAAATTGCCAAAATGGCCCAAAAGATTAGTAAAATGCATAAATGTGGTCCTATCGATTTTTGGGGCGTTACATTTTCGATCGGTTCTTCTATTGCTTTGGCTAAGGGCTGTCCAAGGGGCTTGCGTAAGGTTCATGGTGGTCCTAGGATGGTCTAGTAGTGGCCCTTGGTCGTGGAAAGACGATTTGTGCAAGGGGGAACCACGACCGATAGCCGGATACATGCAGCGTGCGTCATTTCTGTTTCACGCTTGGTTCGAGCCGTGCGAGACATGGCATGAGCCGGGGTCAGGGTCCAAGGGGACCGGATGGACCTGGGGGTGGTCCAGCCGGTGGGGCTCCGGCCATGGGCGGTCGGAGCTGGGCGGCCTAAGGGAGAATAATCGACTGGTCGTGTGCGTTTGTTGTGTGTGACGGCTAGGTTTAGGGTTTGCATGGGCCGGCAGGTTTGGCTGAACCGTTGGTTTGGTTGGATCGGGTCAGTTAGTCGAGGGTCGAGTCAAAATGTTTTAAGTTTGGTCCAACTTATTTTACTTCTGGATCGATTATTTTAATTTAAATTTTAAGGTCCAATTTTAAGAATTTTTGGTCAAATGTTTTAAAGTCAAATATTTAGTCAAATTTTTAATTGTCGTTGGACCTAATATTTTTATTTTAAGTTTTAAAGTAAAAATTGTGGTCTTTGGGATTTTATTTAGTCTAAATTGGTCAATGGATCTTTATTTAGTCAAATGTTAAATAGTTGATTTTTAGTAAAGGATGGAGTATTTTAGAAATTTTAAAGGTTAATTTTAAAGTTTTGGGCCAAGTCATGTATTATGTTAAGTCTCAATTTTAAGTTAAGTCTAGGGTCTTTTGGACATAGAAGTAGTGGGCCAGGCTCCTGAACCAGTCCTTGATCGGAGTACAAAACGTAGAAGCCCGTGAATGTATATTTAATTATATATATAGTATTTTATGTATGATAATGTTTTAAATGAGGGAATTAAATATATATTGACGGGCTAAGCTTTTAAATTGCATGTTTTTATGAAATGCATGCATCATGAGAATTTTATGAAACGTTAAAGGCATGTTTTTTTAAGATAACCCGAGGGCTTGAAGTGACTTGTGGCAAGTTTAATGATCGGAGCTAGTCGGGATGTCAGGTCCGAGGATCCCCTGTTTTAATGTATACGAGCCTATGGATCCATGTGATCACGACATGGTGAAGTGGCATAGTGGTGTGTGGGATCCCATGGTAAGGTTGGGTGAACCGCACCACCACGGACGTTGGTTCTTTCGATTGATAAATCATAACCTCTCGCATTTCACTTATACGACTCATACTATGTTACGTCACGTCATGCCTTATTGTGTATTGCATATGATTATGATATGTTACGAACCATGTTTTACGACCATCCATGTATGCATGTTTTAATGTTATTTTATTATACGTATGTACTTGCATGTGGTTTTATTATACGTACTTTGCTATTTCAAAAGATAGAGCATGTTGGGCCTTTAGGCTCACTAGGTTTAAATGGTGTAGGTGAGACTGCTGATGAGTTTTTTCCTACTGGCGGTGAGGACCTCTGAGCGCCTGCTGCAGCTGTGTCCCGTGGCCACTCTGATGTTTTTCTATGTCATGAACATTTTCAGATGTTTTATTTAGCATGTTCAGTTTCCGAAATATTTACGCATTCTGATTTTTAAACAGCATTGATGATTTGACGTTTTAAGATATTCATTTATTTATGTTTTAAAGGAGGTAGAGAAATGTTTTAAAGGGAACGAGCCATAATTTTTAGTTTATGTATTCCGCACATGATTTAAAAAAAAAGTCTGGTTCTTTTCAATTGGTATCATAGCGGTGGTTCTTTTGGGATACTAGCCTGCTGCGTGGAGTTCGGAAGTCGCACTACCAGTCTGTGAGTTTTATAGTTTTACGATTCATGTTTATTTTCGCATGCTGCGTGTATTATTTCTGCATGAGTTTTGCCTTAGAATTATAAGAGTTAGACACTTAGTCATGCACTAGGATTTATGTGGCAAGGTTTTGGTGTATCAGTATGCCTCCCAGACGCGACAGAAGCCAACAGGATGATGCTAAGCCTCCTCCTCCTCCCCCACATCCTTAGTTGACGCCCTACGAGAGGGCTAGTGTGGATATGCTAGCCGGGATCACCAGGCTTTTGGAGAGACAGTTGGAGCGACCCAGGAATTCGCATGAGGAGGAAGTTGCTGAGAGTTTCCGCAAGCAGAGACCTAAGGAGTTTGTCGGTACCACTGACCCACTCGTTGCTGAGGAGTGGATCCGATCTTTGGAGACCATGTTTGCTTATATTGGTCTCCTGGACGCTGACAAGGTCCATTGTGCGATTTTCATGATGAAGGGTGATGCTGATCTTTGGTGGGAGAGCGCAGTGGTTGGTCTGATACTGGAGATCTTGACTTGGGAGAGATTCAAGATTGTCTTATTTGAGAAGTATTTCAATGCGGATGCACGGAGCCAGCTTATCAGGGAGTTTATGAGTCTCCGCCAGGGAGACAAGTCTGTGGCCGAGTATGTGCTACAGTTCGAGCGATGGTGTCACTTTGTGCCCTCGATCGCGACTGTGGAGAGCAAGAAGCTGCGGCAGTTTACTTATGGACTGCTACCAGACATCCTCCATGATGTCAATATGGAGGACGTGGCTACTTATATGGCAGCGGTGAATAGGGCTTACTGGTCTGAGAGGGGCCGGAAGGACATGAGAGAGGACTTTCAGAGGAAGCGTCAGTTGCAGCAGCCAGTTAGAGGATAGTCTTCGCAGCGGCCAGCGAAGAGACCATTTCAGGGGCCTCCTAGGGGCCCAACTCCTCAGGTTCAGTAGCAGAGACCTCATGGCCAACAGAGGCTGCAGTAGTAGGGGGCCAGTGCCCCTAGACCCGGAGGGTACCCGATCTGCAAGGAGTGCAGTAAGCAGCATTCAGGACCTTGCATGGCTGGATCAGTAAGGTTCTATCACTACAGGGAGCCAGGGCATATTTCTAGGGATTGACCTAAGAGGAGACAGGCCATAGGTCGTGTTTTGTGATGCAGGCAGAGGCTGCAGATCTGTACATGACGTTACTAACAGGTATTCCGTTTAAGATTTTCGTCGTTTTCGTTCTTTGACATGTTGGTATTTGGTTGTTTTAGAATTGCATGCTAAGTAGAGCACTGCTAGGATATTCTTTGCCTTAGTTGCTGAGTTGAGATAAGTAAGGACTGTAGATCTTCTAGAATTTTCCTTGAGAACTTAGACGGATAGGTCAAGCGAACTTAGAAATGTCTTAGGCATCTAAACTATTTATTGGGATCTAGTTTGACCGTAAACACGTGCTTGTGTGACGTTTCTGTTTCAGGTGAGATTCGGGTGCTAGGTGTCACTACCCTCGCTTTTCTAGACTCAGGGGCGACTCACTTGTTTATTTTGAGTGCGTTCACACAGAGGATAGGTATTATTCCGGAGAGCTTGGGGGTAGCTCTCGTCGTGACGGTTCCGTTAGGAGAGGAGTTGACGACAAACAGCATTGTGCAGGGATTGACGATGATGTTCCAGGATCATGCGGTTAGAGCAGACTTGGTCGTTTTTCCGATGTCAGGATTCGACCTCATCCTGGGTATGGATTGGTTGACGGAGTTTGGAGTGGTGATCGATTTCTAGCGGAGGTCAGTGACTATCAGGCCACCAGGGCAGGAGACCTTCTTATTTGAGGCAGCGAGGAGATCGCGGAAGCCCAGATCATATCATTTCTGCAGGCCAGGAAGCTAGTTGAGCTCAGATGTCAGGCATTCTTGGCCAGTGTTATCGCTTCAGGAGGTTTAGCAGGGCCTTCACTTTTTGATGTGGAGGTAGTCAGGGATTTTGCAGATGTATTCCCTGATGATGTTGTGGGAGTTCCACCGGAGCAAGAGGTGGAGTTTTAGATCGAGCTGATGCCAGGTACAGTGCCTATCTCTAACGCATCATATCGTTTGGCTCATACCGAGCTGAAGGAGCTGAAGGAGCTGATTCAGGAGTTGCTCGATAAGGGATTCATACGCCCTAGCTTTTCTCCTTGGGGCGCGCCAGTTCTGTTTGTGAAGAAGAAGGATGGCAGCATGATATTATGCATTGACTATCGGGAGATGAACCGAGTTACAATGAAGAATAAATACCCACTCCCGAGGATAGAGGATCTATTTGACCAGTTGCAGGGAGCTTCGGTGTTCTCGAAGATTGATTTGAGATCTGGCTACCATCAGTTGAGAGTTAGAGAGGAGGACGTGTCCAAGACTGCTTTTTGGACACGTTATGGCCACTATGAGTTCTTGGTGATGCCGTTTGGCCTGACGAATGCCCCAACGGTTTTCATGGATTTGATGAACAGGGTCTTCAGACAGTACTTGGACCAGTTCATCATTGTTTTCATCGATGAATTCTGGTCTATTCGAGGAGCTTAGAGGAGCATAGACAGCACTTGCAGACGGCTTTGCAGACATTGAGATAGCACAAGTTGTATGCCAAGTTCAGCAAGTGCGAGTTTTGGCTTGAGCAGGTGGTGTTCTTGGGGCATATCGTGTCGAGAGATGAGATTTCAGTCAACCCATCAAAGGTGGAGGTAGTACAGAACTTGGGTATTCCAAAGAATGCAACGGAGATTCGCAGTTTCTTGGGGTTAGCAGGATACTAATCGTAAGTTTATCAAGGGATTCTCTTCGATTTCAGAACCCTTGAGAGCCCTGACCAAGAAAAATGCGAAGTATGTGTGGAGTCCTGAGTGTTTGAGGATCTTTGATCAGCTGAAGGAGGCCCTCACTTCAGCACTAGTGTTAGCGATGCCAATGGATCAAGAGGAGTTTGTGGTTTATACGGATGCTTCCCTCAGAGGGTTATGTGTAGTTCTGATGCAGGGAGGCAAGGTTATCGCTTATGCGTCGAGGCAGTTGAAGATTTATGAGCAGAACTATCTGACACACGATCTGGAGCTTACAACAGTAGTGTTCGCACTGAAGATTTGGAGACACCACTTGTACGATGAGAAGTGTTAGATTTTCATCGACCATAAGAGCCTCAAGTACTTCTTCACCCAGAAAGAGCTGAATATGAGGCAGCGCAAATGTCTGGAGTTGGTGAAGGATTACGATTGTGACATTAGCTACCATCCGGGTCAAGCTAATGTAGTATCAGACACTTTGAGCTGAATACTGCAGTAGTGGCATGTTTGTCTGTCGAGAGGCCAATACAGGATGAGATTCAGAGATTCGGACTGGAGTTCTATTCAAGAGGCTGTGCACCGAGTTTGGCAGCACTCACAGAGACCGACTCTTCGAGATCGGATTAGAGATGGGCAGGCCTCTGATGAGCAGTTACAGCATTGGAGACAGCGAGATGAGGCCAGAGGACGAGGTCTGTATGCAGTTGAGGATGGGATCATTCATTTCAGAGGTCGCATGTGGGTGCCGAGAACTGAGCAGTTGAGAGCTGAGATCCTATCTGAGGCTCATGCATCGACGTAATCCATCCATCCAGGGAGTACGAAGATGAACAGAGATTTTCAGACGTTGTATTGGTGGCCGAGGATGAAGAAGGATATTGGGAGATTCGTATCTGAGTGCTTGAATTGTCAGCAGGTCAAGACAGAGCACCAGCGACCGGCAGGGTTATTGCAGCCACTCTCTATTCCCGAGTGAAAGTGGGAGCATATTACGATGGATTTTGTGGTGGGGTTACCCAGGAGTCCTAGGGGATACATGGCGATAGTGATTGTGGACAGACTCACCAAGTCAGCACATTTCCTACCAGTGAAGACTACTTTCACCTTGACGTAGTACGCAGAACTTTACATCGGAGAGGTTATCTGACTGCATGGAATACCAGTCTCTATAGTGTCCAGAGACACCAGGTTTATATCTGCGGTTTGGAGGAGCTCACATGCCGCCTTGGGGACTAGGTTGTCGTTCAGCACGACGTTTCACCCGTAGACGAATGGTCAGTCGGAGAGAGTCATCCAGATTCTGGAGGATTTGCTGAGAGCCTGTGTGATAGATTTTCAGGGTACGTGGGACTTGAGATTGCCTTTGATAGAGTTCACGTACAACAACATCTTTCAGGCATCGATTGGGATGGATCCTTACGAGGCTCTATACGGGAGGAGATGTCGATCTCCCGTGCACTGGGACAAGGTTGGAGAGAGAGTGTTGACTGGGTCGGAGCTAGTGCAGCAGACAGCGGACATAGTGACGAGGATACAAGATCGGATGAGGATAGCCCAGAGTCGTCAGAAGAGTTATGCCGATTAGAGACGACGAGATCTGGAGTTAGCTGTTGGGGACCACATGTTTGTGAGGATATCACTCAGAACGGCGTGATGCTCTTTGGCCGGAGGGTCAAGCTCAGTCCGAGGTTTATTGAGCCATTCGAGATTTTGGAGATGGTTGGTACTTTGACATATCGAGTAGCGCTACCACCCTGCCTGTCAGCGGTACATAACGTATTCCACATCTCGATGCTCCAGAAGTATGTACCGAATCCATCGCATGTGTTGGATTTTGAGCCATCTAGTTAGCACTAGACTTATCATTTGAGAAGCGACCAGTGCAGATTTTGGCTCGAGAGGAGCGCAGGCTTAGAGCACGGAGTATTCCGATGGTCAAGGCAGAATAACTTAGAGGATGAGGCTCCCTGGGAGACTGAGGCTGATATGCGGACGCGCTACCTAGAGATATTCTGTGCGTATTTAATTTAGAGGACGAAATTCTTATAGGGCGGGAGAGTTGTAATGCCTAGAAATCCTGATTACGTGGAATGAGTGCATGACTAGGGGGAAAATCATTTTAGAAAGTTATATGTTATTTTATGTGATTTCATGATGGTTTTAATGTTGCATGATATGCATGTCATGTTTTATTCTATTGAGTTCCGGACGCGTGGACCAGACTAGAGACGACTGAGATGAAAATTATTTGAGATTTTTATTTATGTGATTTCATGATGGTTTTAATGTTGCATGATATGCATGTCATGTTTTATTCTATTGAGTTCCGGACGCGTGGACCAGACTAGAGACGACTGAGATGAAAATTATTTGAGATTTTTAAGCCCTTAGATTTTTAAGAGCAATTTTATTATTTTTAAGCAGCAATTTCCTAAAATTGGGGTTTTTATGATTATTTTGAGGGGAAACCCGTTTATCGCCCATACGAGCTATTTTAATGAGTTTTTCTATGTTTTGCAAAAATGGGAAATTATTATTACGAAAATTTAAGTTGGAGACTTGCTTTGGGAGTTTTAAAACATATTTTAATTAGTGGGGGCTTAATGGGAAAAAGCTCTTTTAATTTTCCTAACTTATGCTATCCTTAGAGTGGTCTTGTGTATCACACCCCATTTTCTTTCAAACATAATTTTTGTGCAAAACCTTCCTCCTCCAACAACCTTATCGATTTTATCAATTTTGATGATTCAAAGTGGTCTTGGTCCTGATCTCACATCCTACACGTCTGTAACTCGCAGATCTTCTCTTTCTCCAACAAAGGCATGTGATATCTTCCATTTTTCTCACCATTTAAGCTATAATACACTGTTTTTAATGAATCATGGCATGATTTGTATGCAAATTACATTGATCTACATTTAAAGTTTTAGATCCACGCATGCTTCATATTTTTCTAACATGTTTACGATCGGTTCTTGTATTGCTTCGGCTAAGGGCTGTCCAAGGGGCTCGGGTATGGTTCATGGTGGTCCTAGGATACTCTAGTAGTGGACCTTGGTCGTGGAAAGACGATTTTTGCAAGTGAGAACCAAGACCGATGGCGCGATCCATGCAGCGTGCGCCGTTTCTCTTTCACGCTTGGTAGAGCCATGCAAACCCTGGCATGAGCCAGGGTCAGGTCCAAGGGGACCGGCTGGACCTGGGGTGGTCTAGCCGGCTGGGCTCCGGCCATAGGCAGCCGGAGATGGGCGCCCGAAGGGAGAAATCATCGGCTGGTAGTGTGCGTTTGTTGTCTGTGACGGCTAGGTTTAGGGTTTGCATGGGCCGGCCGGTTCGAATGGACCAGTTGGTTCGGCTGGATCGGGTCGGTTAGTCGAGGGTCGAGTCAAATTGTTTTAAGTTTGGTCCAACTATTTTAATTCCGGATCGGTTATTTTAATTTTAAAGTTTAAGGTTCAATTTTAAGAATTTTTGGTCAAATGTTTTAAAGTCAAATATTTAGTCAAATTTTAATTATCGTTGGAACTAATATTTTTATTTAAGTTTTGAAGTTAAAATTGTGGTCATTTAGTCAAAATTGGTCAATGGATCTTTATTTAGTCAAATGTAAAATAATTGATTTTTAGTGAAGGATGAAGTATTTTAGAATTTTAAAGATTAATTTTAAAGTTTTGGGCCAAGTCATATATTAGGCTAAGTTTTAATTTTAATTTAAGTCTAGGGTCTTTTGGGCTTAGAAGTAGTGGGCCAGACTCCTGAACCAATCTTTGATCTGAGTATAAAACGTAGAAGCCGTGAATATATATTTAATTATATATGTAGTATTCTATGTATAATAATATTTTAAATGAAGGAAATATAATATATATTGACGGGCTAAGCTTTTTAATTGTATGTTTTTATGAAATGCACGCATCTTGAGAATTTTATGAAACGTTAAAGGAATGTTTTTTTTAGAAAACCCGATGGATTGAAGTGACTTGTGGTATGTTTAATGATGGGAGCTAGTCGAGATGCTGGGCCCAAGGATCCCCTGTTTTATTGTATTACGAGCCTATGGATCCATGTGATCACGACATGGTGAAGTGGCATAGAGGTGTGTGGGATCCCGAGGTAAGGTCGGGTGAACCGCACCGCCACGTATGTTGGTTCTTTTGATTGATCAATCATACGCCCGCTCGCCATTTCACTGATACGACTCATACGTTTTTATTTACGTCACGTCATGTCTTATTATGTATGCCATATGATTATGATATGTTACGAACCATGTTTTAAGACCATCCATGCATGCATATTTTAATGTTATTTTATCATGCGTATGTGCTTTCATGTGGTTTTATTATACGTACTTTGCTATTTCAAAAGATAGAGTATGCTGGGCCTTTAGGCTCACTAGGTTTAAATGGTGCAGGTGAGACTGCTGATGAGTTTTCCCTACTGGCGGTCAGAACCTCTGAGCGCCTGCTGCAGCTGTACCCCGTGGCTATTCTGACGTTTTTCTATGTCATGATATGTTTTCAGATGTCTTATTTAGCATGTTCAGTTTCCAAAATCTTTATGCACTCTGATTTTTAAACAATATTGATGATTTGAAGTTTTAAAATATTCATTCATTTATGTTTTAAAGGAGGTAGAGAAATGTTTTAAAGGGAATGAGCCATACTTTTTAGTTTATGTATTCCGCACATGATTTAAAAAAAGAATTTGGTTCGTTTCAGACTGACCCAACTGGCCCAACCGAACCGGCCAACCCTCACAATCCTATCCAAGGCAACCGCCGAACAACCCGACAACCAGACCTTCGCTCCTCCTTTTCCAGCCGTCCTTCGCCAGAACCCCGCCAACAGGACCACCCCCTGGTCTGACCGGTCCCCCTAGGCCGAGCCACGGCTCAAACCATGGCTCGCATGGCCCAGACGAAACGCAACAAGGCGACCCGCGCATGGCTCGATGGTGCGGCCTTCACGTCACGTGCCGGTCGAGCCACCATTGCCTCCCTTCGGACCATACCTAGCCACCATGAACCGAACCCTAAGCCCCATGAACCATCCATGACCGAAGCACATCAAGAAATGAATCAAATACGCGTTAAAGATCGTGATACATGCATGAATATTTAACAAAAAACATGGATCTAATCATATCACATACAAATCATGCACATCCTTTTAAAAAAAGCAGTATAGTATGATTTAAGTGGTGGGAAAAGGAAGAATAGAGCGTACTTTTTGGAGAATTACGTAGATTACGCGTTATCGGGACGGAGGACTCGAGATGGGACGATCAAACCTTGAAACCACAACAAAAATCCAAGAAAAATCGATGGAGCCTTGAGTGAAGGAAGGAGACGGCTTGAGGGAGATGAGAGGGAGGCTAGGGTTTAAAAAATTTAGGTTTAGGAAGAATGAATGTGTAACAAAAGACCTATCTCAATATTTTAAGTTAGGAAATAAAATATTTTTCCCCTACTTAACCCCACTAATTAAAAAATCCAATTTAAACTTTGAACTTCAAGTTTTCGTAATGTAAAATCCTCTAATTTTTAAAATGTAGTAAAGCTTATTAAAATAGCCTGTAAAGGCGAAAAACGGGTTCCCCTTGACAAATATACATAAATCTTATTTTTCATAAATGCTGCTTAAAACAATAACTTTTTACTCTTAAAAATATGAGGTCTTAAAGATTTCAAATAAACTTTCACATCGGTCGTCCCCAGTATCGTCTACGCATCCGGAACTCAAATGGCTAATAAAATGACATGAACATCATAAAGCATAAATCATCACTTAATCACATAAAATGACACATTATTTTCCTAAAAACAATTTTCCCCATAATCATGCACTCATTCTCACATAATCGGGATTTTTGGGCGTTACAACTCTCCCCCCTTATAGAAATTTCTTCCCCGAAATTAAGTTACGTACCGAAAAGCTCTGGATAACGCATCCGCATATCGGTCTCAACCTCCCAGGTAGCCTCATCCTCTGAGTGATTCTGCCACCAGACCTTGACCATTGGAATACTCCCCGCTCTAAGCCTGCGCTCCTCTCGTTCCAAGATTTGAAATGGTCGCTCCTCAAAAGATAGATCTGGTGCTAACTGAAGCGGCTGAAAATCAAACATGTGAGACGGGTTCGAAACATACATCCGTAGCATCGAAATATGGAACACATTATGCACTACTGACAGACTGTGTGAGACCTGAATTTGTATAAGAGATTAATTGTTGGAATGTATCGGTTTTTAGAGATTTCTGGTAGTTTAGATCTCTGTTTATAAGTTTGGTTGGCATTTTCGGGTCTGATATAGCATTTGGAACAATTCTGGGAGTTTTCGTATTTTTGAGGTTTTTGTGTGAAAGCTGGTTTTGGGTGAAAGCTGGTTGATTTGTAAAAACCAGTCGTAGCATTAATTTTGGCACCGTGAGATTCCAAAACGCCGTCGTTTGGAGAGATCTGATAGCGCTTGTAATATCAGCTGTTGCCTTAGCGTGAATTTGTATTGGGTTGGATACGGTGTCGTTTGAATAAGTTGGAGCGACGTCGTTTTGGTGTAGCGCTAGTGTGAGATCTGATCGTGTGTGTGAGTGCCTGCTGGTTGTTCAGTCGAAGCAGATGTCAACGGTCGTAGCATTAATTTTGGCACCGTGAGATTCCAAAACGCCGTCGTTTGGAGAGATCTGATAGCGCTTGTAATATCAGCTGTTGCCTTAGCGTGAATTTGTATTGGGTTGGATACGGTGTCGTTTGAATAAGTTGGAGCGACGTCGTTTTGGTGTAGCGCTAGTGTGAGATCTGATCGCGTGTGTGTGCCTGCTGGTTGTTCAGTCGAAGCAGATGTCAACGCGGGTCAACAT